>APFE030082777.1:0-95502 GCA_000404065.3 Pinus taeda | reverse complement strand
ATTCCTATTCCGTAATACCATCCCATACACCTTACATTCACTCTCCCTAACGGTCTTATGATTACCCGAGTTCAAACTCAAAAATGACTCTACTTCTATTTATGACTCGTACTCCTAAGACGTGACCTATTGTATTACGGCTCTTACAAGCCATAATTCTCGCAGCTGTCTACTTGAGACGTGTAAGCCTCACATCCAGTCACCTAAAACTCGAGAAAATCAAGCCGTTACTCCACTTATGCCATAATAATCCCCGCATATACTCATGTTCATTCCATAAGTTCGATCACGGTCACCCCTACTCACTTGTTGTTCTTCCTGTGATCCGAGCATTCCCTCTGTTTCCAACTGCAGTCAATACACTTTGCTTAATGCTATGACTACAGCCACTGCAGCCGTTCTAAACCCCGATTACAACTGCTATAGTCTCTCCTAGTGAAGCCACCCAATGGTGTATGGTTGTGGATGTGTTGTGGTCAGTAAGACCAACCACTTCATGACCTCTGCCGAAATGAGGTTCTTTTGGCTCCTGTTGTCTACAATGAATTGTATCAGGGAGCCCTTTAACCACATATGGGAATGGAAGAGATGCTCCTCCTCCTCAGGGTCTTTGGGTTCCTCCTTCTGGATATTCGTGGTGGCAATGGTGGGATTGGGCTCTGCATCGATAATCTGCTTCCATTTTTCATTCCCCTTGTTGAGTTCCGACTCAGAATCAAAACATCCATATGATTCTAAAACCCTTAGCTCGGCCACTAGTGACTGCTTGGCTTGACACTCACTTGTGTTGTGAGTGGAGCTCTTATGGAACTCACACCACTTTCCCGTGTCCTTTTTCGACTTCACAACATTTTTCTTTGCTTGTAGCTTTAGTGGGTTGTCTTGGGCTGCCCCACCTTGGCTTTGTCCTTTGTTATGTGGTTTGGGGACACCTTTCCCTTGCTTCGGATTCATAGATCCAAAGTCTCATTTCTTCTTTTTAAACTTTTGCTCGAACTTGACGGCATATTGGTATCTCATGCCAAACGAGTAGATGTTCAGGAAGCCACAGTATTTGAGTACAAAATGCTACTCTGAATCCTTAATACCCAACTTTGTGCGAAGGGTATGGAAAATATTGGTAAACTCTGGCAGATCTTGGTCCCTTCCCTACCGTAGCGTGGTCCACTTTATGTATTGATCCTCATAGGTTCCGAAAGGGTAGTACTACTCCATGATGGCACTCTGGAATGAATTCCAAGTGGGTGTGGCTGAAGAGAGTGAGGATGTACTTTCATCCTTTTGCTCGCAGTAGGTTTCCCACCAGTCCTTGAAGTGGGGGTCTGCTTTGAGAAGAGCGAAAATAATATTTTCCTGACTCAAAAAATCATGAACAGAAAAATACCCTTCTAGCATATTTAACCATTTATCTATGGCATCTGTGTCTATTTGACCCTCGAAGACAATGATTTCAAAATTAACTTGTACCTTAAAAGGTGTGGTGTTTTCCAGAGTAGCTGTTGGAAGTCTATGTGTCACCTCTTCGTGGCCGCTAAAGGATCTGGGTAAAGTTGTCCATCATCGCATTCCTTTGTTGCTTGAGGGCTTCTTCAAGAAATATTTTGATAGGATCTCCTACCCCCTCATCTTTTTTTTCATTCGCCGTGGGAGGCCGTCAGGATTTACGAGGCTGGTCTTGCAAAGGTTCAACCAGTTCAAGTCCTAACTCATATCCCAACCTCGTTGGGGACATGCAAAGAAAAACAAAGAAAACATAGACTGCTATGATACCACTTATCTGGATTTAAAAAGGAACACAAAAAATTATAGAGATAACCATAAATATAGAGATGCAGTGGAAATAATACTTCATTTCATTACTGTAAAATATTGAAATATGCTTACAACCAAAAATGGAAATAAACTAGCTAGGGCAATGGTAGCTTATCTTTGAGAAGAGATGTGGCAGATAAATGCCTCTGAACTGTGTTACAATGAGGCTCGAAGCCCTATTTATTGTTGAGAAACAATGGAAATCCCTAAACATCCAAAAACCTAACCCTAGAAGATGAAACTCCAAACTGCAGGCCCCATTTGGGTAAATTGGTACATTTACTTCTCGAGGTCGTAACTTTGGCATACGATCTCCGTTTCACGAGCACAATATCTCATTAGAAAGATCTATCAGAGAAATACAACTTTGGGAAGAGAAACATCAATCCATGGACCCATGTTGCTCCTTTTTTTCCCAAAAAATGTCATTTATTGCCTCAAACCTGCTCCGGAAGTTCAGGACCCAAAAAACTGCTAAAAATAGTAAACTGTGATACAATTAAGGAAAGTGAAGAGCTGAAAGAAACAATATGGGGGTCCAAGTGGAGTTGGTTAGTGGCCACAAATATCCACCTGGATCATCAACAAGAAGGACGATCAGAGAACAAAGGAGGATCACAAAGAGACATATTTCGCTCATATTTTTTTTATCCACTCATTGTCCTTCATGGCTCCACCATTTGCTTCATTTTTTCCACTCCTTTACTTCAATTTACGAAGGGGCTGTGTTTTCTACAACATCCCCTATAAACCTACAGGATGCCCTAAAAACCTATAGGATGATCCTATATGAATTACAGTGACCAATAAATCCTATAGGAAGTGACCCTAAGGAAAAAAATGACCTGCTATGTCAAAGAATAACACTCCTACATCATCATTCCATGACCATACCTATGTCCACCTTCATCACCCCTGGATTCACCTTTAAAAAAATCAGTTTCAAAAAAAAATCACAGTCTTTGAAAAAAGAAGGAAACAAAGAGCAGAAGGTAGCATCAGCTAAGAATTTCTCATTCTTCACACTACTAATTTCCCTCTCCATCCATGTCACCATCCTCAAAATCCTAGCAAAGTGTATGATTAAGTGTTCTGAGGGAGAAGCGGCTACAGGACATCCTGTAGGAAATCCTGTAGTAGCCTATCCCACAAAATAAAAATCATAAGAACAACAAGCTTCCAGCATGATGATCCAAGAGAAAAAGGAACTCCAAAGCAGCACCAACACCATGATCTTCAACACCAGGTACTACACAACAAAAGAATCATGAGAGAACAACAAAAAAATGAAGAAGAATAGCATGCAACCAATACACACGGCAAGAACCTCTAGTCTTTAATGACTGCAGCAAGGTATTATCACCATAGGTAACTATCTGCTCACTCTCTCAGTGCATAATGTAGTCAAAGATGTAAAGGTTACAAGTAAGTTGGTTTATAAGCGAAAGGTGGCCAGTTTACTTGGCCACCTTCAATAAGTCAACAAAGATAAAAAAAAAAATTCCTCTCACATGTGGTAGTAATCAACTTAAAAATAGAAGGAGAAGTACAAAAGCAGTTAAGGCTATGGAAGCATGAAGTGGGAGTTGATTACGAGGAGTGGGGAATGATGAGGTGGTAGTGGGGACCAATGGTCCAAAAATGGAAATTGTACGTTGGCTGCTAGCACACCACCTCACCCAAAATGACCATAAGAGGAAATAATCATCATCCCCATGCATTCATGCATTCATTTCCTTGAGGCTCTCTCTCACAAGTTGCTCCCATACCTAGGAAACCAACAGAAAGGAAAACTCCATCGTTTTTCTACGCAAAAATTCCTACAGGATTCCTACAGGATACATAGAGACAGCCTATAGGATAGGTCAAGAGGATTTTAAGAGGGGAAAACATGGAGGTTTCCACAGCAAACACTATGAAGAGGTAGGCTCTATAATTACATCCCTCTTTTCAAGAAAATTTAACAAAAAATCCTCTAGTTTGAGTGAATTTGGCAGCTGTGCAAGAGAATTGTCCACACAGCCATTTTAATTTTTTACTTCTGCATTTGAAAATTGTATCAACCATCTCATCTCCTCAAACTTCACCAACCAAGATGATATGAGGGTTTAATAGAATGGATTCCATTAACACTGTGAGAATCCAACAACACCCTCAGGTGCTAGAAATATTCACAAGGAAAAATTGGATGGGGTATTTTGAAAAATTGAGGGGGTATGATGATGAGGTGGCCCGAGATTTTTCTCTCTCCCTCATTCCACTTACCAAATTCCATCCCACTATTATGGTAAGAGGCCTCTCCATAGAGCTCATCCGTGAACTCATCAGCAGAGTTACCACACTTCCCATAGGAGTACCATGGAGGAAGGAAGACAAAGGAGATAGCCATATTGCCAAAAGGAAATTCTTTTTAGAAGGTGAGGAACCCATTGAGGACAGGAATGGATTAAGGAGAGCAAGCCTTTCATATCCCTGGAATGAGGTGAGATACCAACTTATCAAATACATATCATGTGAGGGTAGGTATAGTGTGGTCTATGCCTATCATTTTACGCTTATGGAAGAGTTGAGATTTGAGGCAGAAACACCCCCTCACCACAGGCTCATCATACCATACTTCCTGCTACAATCACTAGTAGGAAAAAGCATCAATGTGTAAGAGAGAAAATCCCAACAATTAGCTCACCATGGGTTAATTAGAATCCTTATAGAATATTCCCCCAAAACCTCAGAATTCCAATACAATGGTCATTTTTCAGAGACCTGCTGGCAGAGGAGGACATCAAAGCTCTCACATATGATGTTAGTCCTACTATCAGTGGAAAGGATGAGGAAGAGACTAAAGCAGAGGAGGAAGAGGTAGAACAGGAAGAAGAAGATGCAGAAGGAGATGAAGATGAGATGGATGAAGAAGAATATGAAATAAAAGAAAATGATGAAGATGAAGAAGAAGAGGAGAAATAGAAGGAGGATGATGAAGAAAGAGAGGAGGATGTTAAGGAGGAAACTGATAAAGGAGGTGAGGATCTACAAGAGGAAGAAGAAAGGAAATACATAGGTGAAGAAAGCAATGGGAAAGAAGGGGTAGAAGACAAGGATGAGTCACCTAGGATGTCTCCAGAACCGACTGAGAGGGTGTCTCCAAAATCGAAGGGGGTGGAAGAAATTGGGAACATGGAGGAGAAGCTAAGGAGTTGGGAAGAGAGCTAATTAGCTTGAGAGATAGAGAGATGGTAATGAAAATCAACTAGAAATAGAAAATGCATGGTTGAGAGGACAACTGCAAGAAAGAGAGAATCAATTGGCATGCATGGTTAGTCTCTCTTCGGAAGAAATCCAGTGTAGGATGTTAGCTAACTCCTATGCCCTATACCTCAAGGAACAGTGGTTGGAGTTCCAGGTCAAGACCCTAGCACAAAGAGGCACCATGCCATTTCAAGACTACAAGCAATTCATTGATCTTTGTGATTAGAGCACACTAGAATATAGGGCCAAAATGTCTAAGTTTTATTTGCATAACATGGCCTTAACACACATGAATGTATGGGACCCTAATGCCAAGCTAGGAGATTTATAGCTGATGGCTTTGGCATCATGGATGAACCATGAGGAATCAAGGGCTGCAAAGATGAAGAAGTTATTATCAAGAGAAAAATTGAACATCTTATGTTCAGAGCTGAATAGTCAGATCCCATGGCCCTCATCAATACCCATAATTTGATTGCAAGTGATCCACAGATTGCACTCAGGTACCTTGTTGCCCAAGAGCAAGAAATTTCACATTTTTAGGATGTGTTCGGGCTGTTAGGGGATGATAACATACATGCTTTCTTGAGGGGATGGAACACATTTCCATGCATCTTAAAGATAAGAGAGTACCACTCTCCTCAAAGATTGAGATAAGCACTGAATAGGACACCCATGTACAAGAAATATATGCAAAGGCTGAAAGTCAATTAGATTGGCCTGAAACTTAGTCCACCACTACTCTTAGGAACGCTAGAAGGAAGGAACGAACAAGAATAAAATAGGCAATGGGAGGAAGTAGAAAAGAAAGAAGGTTTCTATGAACAAGATGAAGAAACCACTGCAGAGGCAAGGGATGTCAGGGAGGCCATTAGAGATATGAAGGATATGGATATTGATTGAGTTGCTCAGAGGATGAGCAACACTTTCAGTAGGGGAGTGATGATGAGCCTCATCATTGGGTAATTATATGGGCCTTAATTCACCTACTATCTTAGTCAAACCAACTTTTTTCACAACTTATTACATGCTTTTAATTATATTTTGTTTATGAGATGAGTAAGAGTTGGATATTATGCCTAGTGGACTAATATGCATTAAATGCAGGTTTGAAGGAAAAATCAAGGAATTTTGGCAAAGACTAAGGCTAAAACATGAATGGTGCAAGGGAGACGGATTATAGGAGGTAAATCCTCCCCATTTTCTTCTCCCCCATTGGAATATTCTTCCATTTATCACACCATCTCGGAGTGCAAGCAACCAAGTCATGAGGATTAGAAGGCAACCAAGCAAGTGAGAGACAATGAGCTAGTTTATCTCAAGTTTGGGAGCCAATAATCTAGGTGGATATTGTGGCCACCCACCAAGTCCACTTGTACCCCCACCATTATTCGTTTTAACTTTTCAATTTCCTTAATTGTAGCACAGTTTACTATTTTTAGCAGTTCTTCGACTCTTGAACTTCCGAAGCCATTTTGAGGCCCTAAATGACGTTTTTTGGGAACATTGGGAGCATCATGGGTTCGTGGACTAATATTTCTCTTCACAAAGTTTTACTTCTCAAATATATCTTTCTAACGAGATATTGTGTGCGTTAAATGGAGATCGTATGCCAAAGTTACGACCCCGGGAAGTTGATGTACCAATTTACCCAAATGGGGCCCATAGTTTGGAATTTCAACTTCTAGGGCTGGGTTTTTGGATGTTTAGGGTTTTCCATAGTTTCTCAACAATTAATAGGCCTTCGAGCCTCATTGTAACATAGTTCAAAGGCATGTAACTTCCACATCTCTTCTCAGAGATAAGATACCATCGCCCTAGATGGTTTATTTCCATTTATGTCTGTAAGCATATTTCAGTATTTTACATTAATGAAATGAAGTATTATTTTTGCTAGATCTTTGTGTTTATGGTTATCTCTAGAAATTGTTGCGTTCTTGTTTAAATATGGATCAGTGGTATTAGAGTGGTCTACTTTTTCTCTATTTTTCTTTGCATGTCCCCAACGAGGTTGGGATAGAGGGAGTTAGGGCTTGAACTCATTGAATCTTTGCAAGACAAGCCTCGCAAATCCCAACGGCCTTTCATGGTGGATGAAAAGAAAGACGAGGGGGCAAGAGATCCTATCAAAATATTTCTTGAAGAAGCCCTCAAGCGAAAAACAAACACGATGATGGATAACTTTGCCCAAATCCTTCAGCGGCTACCCAGGGGCAATGCGTCAGCTTCCAATAGTTACTCTGGAAATGCCACACCGTTTAAGGTACAATTTAATTTTGAAATACCCATATTCGAGGGTCAAATAGACATAGATGCCATTGATAAATGGTTAAATCTGCTAGAGGGTTATTTTTCTATTCATGATTTTTCCAGTTAGGAAAAGATTATTTTCGCTCTTCTCAAAGCAACCCCCCACGTCAAGGACTGGTGGGAAACCTACTGTGAGTAGAATGATGAAAGTATAGGCTCACTAATTTCAGTCACACCCACTTAGAATTCATTCTGGGATGCCATCAAGGAGCAGTACTACCATGTTAGAAGCTATGAGGATAAATACATAAAGTGGACCACGTTGCAATAGGGAAGGGACCAAGACGTGCTAGAGTTTACCAATATTTTCCATATCCTTTGCACAAAGTTGGGCATCAAGGATTCGGAGCAGCATTTGGTACTCAAATACTGCGGCTGCCTGGACAAGTACATTAAGGAAGAAATAGAATTCTTGAACATCTCCTCTTTCAGCATGACATACCGATATGCCGTCAAGGTTGAGCAAAAGTTTAAACAGAAGAATCGAGACTTTGGATCTATGAATCTGAAGCCAGGGAAAGGTGCCCCCAAACCATAGAACAAAGGACAACGCCAAGGCAGGGTAGCCCAAGACAACTTGCCAAAGCTGCAAGAAAATAATAACATTATGAAGCCGAAAAAGGACATGGGAAAGTGGTGTGAGTTCCATAAGAGCTCCACCCACAACACAAGTGAGTGTTGGGCCAAGCAGTCACTAGTAGCCGAGCTAAAGGTTTCAGAATCAGATGCATGTTCTGACTCTGAGTCAAAAATCAATAAGGGGAATGACAAAGTGAAGCATATTATCAATGCAGAGCCCAACACCACCATTTCCACCATGAAGATCCAGAAGGAGGAACCCGAAGATCCAGAGGAGGAGTGTCTCTTCCACTCCCAGATGTGGGTAAAGGGCTCCCTAATACAGTTCATTGTCGATAGCTAGAGCCACAAGAAACTCATTTCGGCAACGATTGTGAAGTGGTTGGGCTTACCGACCATAGCACATCCACATCTGTACACCATCGGGTGGCTCCACCAAGGACGGGATCTTCGCGTGAGCCAACAGTGTCACCTTCCATACAACATCAAGCCCCTCACAGATGAGGTATTGTGTGACATTGCTCCCCTTGAAGTTTGTGATTTATTATTAGGACAACCACACTTGTGGAAGCGACATGCTATGTATGAATCAAGGCCCTGTGCTATTATTGTTACTTTTGGATATAAGTTGTACAGGATACCAGAGGTAGCATCGCTTACTTCCATCTCTTTGGTTACTGCAAAACAATGCAGTAAGCTCATTTCCAAAACTAGGAAATTTTTTCTCCTAATGTTACGCCCTCAAGGAAAGAAGAAGATGGTGGCCATGACCTCCAGAGAGGGCCCCTCCACACGATAACTACAAATGGACAAGGTCATGGAGGAGTACAAGGACATCTTCACCTCCCCCGCAGAGGTTCCTCTACACTCTCAGGTCAAGCACACCATCAAGAGGTAGATTTAGGAGTTGCTGAAGAAAGGTCACATTCGTCCGAGTTCATTGCCATGTGGGAGCCCAATCATGTTGGTACAAAAGAAGGATGGGACTTGGAGACTCTATATTGACTAGCGGGCACTGAACAAGATCATTTTCCATAATAGGTACCTAATCCCACATATTGATGACCTCTTGGACGAACTGAAGGGGGGAAAATATTTCAGCAAGATTGATTTGAAGTCAGGATATCACCAGGTACCAATTGAACCCTCTGATGTGTGGAAGACTGCCTTCAAAGCCAAGGAGGGCCTTTTCGATTGGTTGGTTATACCTTTCGGATCGACAAATGCTCCTGCAACCTTCATGAGGCTAATGGATGACATCTTGTGGCCATTCACCAAGTCATATGTAGTGGTATACTTGGATGACATCTTGATCTTCAACCAGAGTTGGGAAGAGCACCTCCACCACATCCGACAGGTTCTCTAAACACTGTGGCAACACAAGTTACATGCCAATTTGAAGAAATGCACTTTTGGCATGACTCAGATTCAGTATCTAGGATACATTATTAATGAACAAGGGGTTGCATGTGGATACAACCAAGATCTAAGTCATTCGGGATTGGCCATCTGCAACCACTCTGACAGAGCTCTGCAGCTTTCTAGGTCTTGCAAACTTCTACCATAGGTTCATGTCAAGATTTTCTCATATCACTTGGCCCTTGAGTCAAGTCACCAAGGGAGGAGCGAAAACAAAATTCTTTTGGCCCGAATCTCAACAGAAGGCATTCACAAAAGTGAAAGATTGCCTCTATTCAACACCAGTCCATTTGAGCTCAAGATAGATGCCTCTGACTATACTATTGGGGCAGTCCTTACTCAACACAGGCATCCAGTGGCATATCACAGTGAGACACTTTCAGACACAGTTCGGAAGTATCCCACTTATGACAAAGAGATGTATTCCATTGTGTACGCTTGCTGACAATGGAAGAATTACAATTTGGGGAAGGAAACAGTCATCCACATAGACCACCGACCCTTGTAGTTCATACAGACCCAAGGGAAATTGCATAATGATCACCATCAAAAGTGGTCCACATACCTGCAACAGTTCCATTTGAATATCAATTATAAGAAGGGAAGCACCAATAATGTTGCATATTTCCTCAGTCGACCATCGATCATGGCGTTAACCATCGTGCTCAACTCTTGTGGGCACGAGACTTCTAATTGGCCACTTCTTTACAAAAGCGACCCAAAATTTGGCCACACATATTAGACACTCTTGGAGGGTCAGCATTTTATAGATTTTCACCTCCAGGATTTCCTATTATGCCACCTGGGTCACCTTTGTGTTCCTTCAAGCGAGTGTGCCAAGATGATTTTGGAAGTACATTATAGTCGGGATTTTGTGCATTTCGGGGTCAAGAAAATGGTGGCAGTACTGCAGAAATATTTCTATTGGCTAAATCTTTGATAGGATGGTAGGAAGTACATCAGATCATGCACTGCCTACGCCATTGCAAAACCGACCATCAAGAAGCAAGGTCTCTACACCCTGCTACCTACTCCTAGTCGACTTTGGGAATCCATATCCATGGATCACATGTTAGGCCTTCCTTCCACTAAGCATGGAAATGACTGTGTTTTTATGGTCATTGACAGGTTCTCGAAGATGGCCATTATGGTGGCCTGCAAGAAGAATATCACAATAGAAACCACTGCTAAACTCTTCTTTGAATATGTGCGGGTACACTTTGGGATCCCACAGTCTATCATCTTAGATCAGGATAGCAGGTTCCTCAGTACATTTTGGTCCAGCCTCTAGTCGATGATGGACACCAAACTCACTAAGTCCACAACATTCCGTCCTCAAAATGATGGCCAGATAGAGATTGTCAACAGGATGATTGTACACATTATGTGCATGTACAACTCAAAGAATCCATGCACATGGGATGAGAGCATCCCCTATGTTCATCACAGCTACAACGAGGCTCTCCACATCTCGACTGGCCATAGCCCTTTTCAGGTGGGCTTGGGATTTCAACCAGTATGTCCCATTGATGTGGCCATGCCATTTGAAGCTACTCACACAGATTTGGCTCATGTCCAGTCCAAAACAGATAACAGAAACAGCTTCATTGAACACATCGAACATATTCTCCAATAGGTCCATGACATTCCGGAGAAATCAAATGCCAAGCACAAGTAGCGACATTATCAACATCACGTGCCATACAAGTTTCAGGTGGGTGATAAAGTTTGGTTGCATTCCCAAAAGGATCACCTTACCGGATACTATTAGAGACTTAGACCACTCTGATATGGTCCTTACACCATTACCAAGGCTGTGGGAGACAATGTATTTTAGCTTAGAATTCCCCCATTCCTTTCCCTGAACCCAGTGTTCAATATGGACCACCTTTGGCCATACTTTCCACCATTACTAGACACATCCGACATTGCGAAATAGCTCACACCCACATAGTTAAATCCAGATAGCATGGAGCAAGATGCAATTGATCAGATCATGGACACATAGATCAAGCGCACTCACCAGCATAATATCCAACTATATCGATTTGTCAAAGTAGGCAAACTCCTTCACCAGTAAAGTGGCTCACTAGGGACCAAGTTCAACAGACGTTTCCTCATCTCATGGAGGAACTCAATGCAATGGGGACCATTTCTTCCTAAGGGGGGAGGAATGATCTAGGTGGATATCGATGGCCACCCACCAAGTCCACTTGGACCCCCACCATTGTTTCTTTCAGCTTTTCAGTTTCCTTAATTGTAGCAAAGTTTACTATTTTTAGCAGTTTTTCGGGTCTTGAACTTCCAGAGCCTTTTTGAGGCCATAAACGACATTTTTTGGGAACACTGGGAGCAACATGGCTCCATGGACTACTCTTCATAGAGTTGTAGTTCTTGGATAGATGTTTCTAACGAGATATTTTGTGCATCAAACGAAGATCGTATGCCAATGTTATGACCCTGAGAAGTTGATGTACCAATTTACTCAAATGGGGCCCACAATTTGGCGTTTCATCTTCTAAGGTTTGGTTTTTGGATATTTAGGGTTTTCCATTGTTTCTCAACAATAAATACGCCTTCAAGCCTCATTGTAACACAGTTCACATGCATGTAGCCGCCACATCTCTTCTCATAGATAAGCTACCATTGCCCTAGCTGGTTTATATTCATTTATGTCTGTAAGCATATTTCAGTATTTTACATTAATGAAATGAAGTATTATTTCCACTGCATCTCTGTGTTTATGGTTATCTCTATGAATTGTTGTGTTCATGTTTAAATCTGGATCAGCTAAGCCTCCCTAATTTTAAGGAAGTTGTTGGGGACTTCAGTTGTATAAGTAGAGAGGCCTAGGGCCTCATTAGGATTCAAATTTTTGTTGTAAAACTCTAAGTGATTTTTGAGCTCCAAACTTGTGGAAGTGTTATTGATGTTATTTCATGTTTTAGTAATAAGAATGAGTTTTGTTTTGAGCCAACATTGAGTTAACTCAGAGGGTTGAATCTCTTGGGTTAGGGTTAAACCCTAGCATCCAAGGCTCATTTTTCTTGTATTTGTATGTTTAGATTAGTCTCATAGTTTCATTATTAATTTTCCTTTAGATGTATTTTCATTGCAGGTAGTGTAGATTGGATTGGTTGTTTATTAGTTTTCTTCCATTTGTTCCTTACTTGAGTAGCATGTTAGTAGGGATAAAAGGAGTACCACAAGGGTGTCAGTAGGTGTCTTGGCCCCATTTCTTCCCTGTGCGATCATGATTTGAGGAAGGGACCCTTTTGAAGCCCCAAAAACACAAATTTCTATTTCTTGTATGAGCTTTAGAGTTTATTGTATTTAAGTTAGCATTTGATCATTTTTGAAAAGTAGGATTTCATTTCCATCTCTTCTATCTTCATTCTTGTAATATATCTCATCCATGATTTCGTTCCTTTCAACAACTTTCCTCATGCATAATGTAGGTAGTTAGTTCAGTAATTTTGTTTTTCTAGCTTATGAGAATGCTTCTTGTTTACATAGGTTTTTGGAAATTATACATGTCTTATGAAGAGCAGGTGCTTTAGGTGTAGATAAGGAATTCATAGCCAACAACCACCTTCCACTTCATCCACCATAGTCATTCCTTGTTTGCACGATTTCCTTCACTAATTTTCATCATTTTACAAAGAAATGCTTCCAAGCACATTGAGAGAATCCAACCATCTTATATCCTTGTTCTTTAATTCTGAGTGATCCTAGACCTTTTCTCACTCCATTCCATAGATCAAACACCTTCCCTCACCTCCAACACATCCCATCTTGCTCTTGGCTATATCTTGTAGGTTTACAGGGAATCCAGTAGGTTTCTAGTACATCTTGTAGGTTTTCCTGAAATGGCCTGTTTTGAGGCCGAATTGAGGCAAACCCTCTAGGAAGTCACCAATGGTCACCAAAGGTGTCCCACAACATCCAACCATCTCCTAACTCTTCCATCCATCCTACAACTTCCTTAAATCACCTGCCACATCACCAAAAGAAATCAATTTGCATACCTGATTTTGCATGAAAAGAGAAAGAGACAAACACAGATTTACTTCAGTCCCTTTACTTGCACATTAGTGATGTTTGATTTTGTTTACTTCCATTCTTCGATATTAGAATTTGGTTCATGTTAATTTAGCATTATTTCAAAGCATAGTTTACTGGTAGTTAATTAGGGAATGGTGTGATTTAGCATTGAATTTCAGTCTTTTTCATTATTGCAATAGAATAGCTCTCCCTTAGAGTAGACTGCCCTTTATTCCATGAAGAAATCAAGATTCTTCTAACTCCATAGAAGCATGGCTTGAAAACCTCAGTGGTCTCTCGCCATCTGAACAGTGACAAAAGGAAGAACAATCACTTTTACTTGTGTATACAACACTGTCACCTCCAAGATTGTACGAACCCTGGGTTGATAAAGTAATGCTGGTAGCCAAGGAGTTGAAGCTTTCTTGCTACAATACTGGTGCTCATCAGCTCTGTATTGAAAATTATATGAATGATGCATATCTTATGCATAAAAGTGATAGATCAATAATATTTATCAAGGTTATGAATATTTAAAGACCTTTGTGAATATATAAATGTTGTTTATGTGAATTACTCTAATTATTTGTATCGAAAGGATTACGGTTCAAGAAGATAGACCTAAGCCCTAGAAGCTATTGGAACCTATCACACAGACCTATGGATGCAAAACCCTAGTTCTTTCATCCCCCAATATTGCTTCGGGTTAGACTGCGGCCTGTGTTATGCAGGTTGTTGTCGATCGAGCTAGAAGTTTAGGGTTTCGGTGGTTGGCGCAACTAAATGTGAACCTCGGTCAAGGCCCAACAAGCCAACAAATGGTTCTATTTCTGGGACTGGGATCTATCTGAGGAATGTGCGATAAGTGCTTCCCCACTAAGAAAGAAATTGAAATGTGGATAGATTAGAAACTACAGGCGTTTGCAGCTCAGGTGAACAGGAATCTGCGTCTATCGAAGGAAGAGTGGTTAAATAAATACCTATTCACAGAGGAACATGAGATATTCTTCTGATCTTTCCCCTGTGAATTGCATAAGTGGCTATCTAAATTAGCGAATAGTCAGGTTACATGCAAGCTTGACGTACCTATCGTGTGGACTCTAGAACTGGTGAAGCACTTGGAGGCAAATTGTGCAGGATGTCGATCACTGGATCGATAGTATTCTAGGAGGATCCATTATTGAGTTCGTGATCGATACATCTGATGAGCCCCAAAAATGGGTAACTTATTGGGCTCATTTTTCCTATTATTCTCGATTATTCTTCATAGTTTTACGCATACTTTTGAATATATTTATGTTAATTGGATGAATTAGAATAGTCACTTGACCACAAAGTCTAATACGTGCTTATTGCAGATTTTTGGACATCTTTTGGACCAAGGTAAGCATTTATGAGCCAGTTGACAGCTAAATACGAGAGAACAAGGCTAAGGATTGGTAGGAAGGGTGTCTCCTACACTAAATGACCCCTTCCTTGAGTTCTCCACCATCAGCTCGGAGTTCAACAGCCCACCAAAGATGATTTCTAGGGGCAGCCAAGCAGATTTTGTGAAGTGACTAATTAATTACAGTTTTGAGCAGCCAAGCCCCTCAAGTTAAGGAGGGCTATTGGGAGTCCTTTTGGTGCATAAGTAGGAAAGCTTCAATCCTTGGTAGTTTAGCTATTGAACAATTGCTTTTCGTACTTTAGTGCTGCTTTGCCTTTCAGCTCATTTTCGAGCTCTTGCTATAAACATTTTTGTGACATGATTATTTTTTGAGCAATGGAGATAAATTTCACTTTGCACCAGCTCTGAGCTTTTCTTAGGAGGTTTTGGCTCTTGGGATTGGGCCCAACCCAAGTGCCAATACCTCCTTTGTTCATAGAATAATTTCTGCTATTTAGGTTAAGATCTTGCTTTGTTACTTAGGTTGTTTTTGATGATTAAACTAGTTTTTCATGCTTCAGGTTGATTTGACAGTTTGATAATAGAAAATATATATGAAAAGGCCATCAAGCAATCCTTCATCTCACCTCTCCCTCCTTGGGACCATGAGCGGAGACCAAGGCCTACTTGCTACCACCAAAACACTGCTTTTGCCTTTCCATGCAATTTATAGTGTTAGATTTTTAGTTCGAGAAGTTGATACCAGTTGCACTTGCATGTTTAGATCTATTCTTGATTAGTTTCCATAGTTACCTTGCATGATTTCCTGTATATAACCTTCTGTTCATCATGTTTCCGGTTTTTAGGTCAAATTAGGTTAAAATAGATAGATCTCTGGTTTTTCTAGTCTTTCTTTGATTGGTTTTGGAAAATAGTGTGTAGAACACCTGTAATACATCCCTACCTATCCTTCCCCCATCATACCACCTATTCCAACCCCTAATCCAAGATTCATTCCTTTCTTTCGCCACACTTTTCCAATTTGCCCTAATTTCTACATTTTTGTGCAACATTGCTCCCTCCATCCTTGAACAAATTTAACCACCGTCATCACTCCTTAGCTTCATTCACCAAGTCCTAAACCCCTTCAAATCCTCATCCATCCTCCATTTTCACTTTCCCACCATTTTTCCACCATCAACCCTCTAAAATCCTCTTTTGGCTCTTCCTGTAGATCTTCCCGTAGAACATCCTATAGAACGCCTGCAGACTTCCTGTAGAAGTTCACGTCAACATTTTTTCAAGATCTGATTGTTGTGAAACTCTTTAGAAGGGTGCTAGGGGTCCCTTAGGCCCTCTTCTCACCTTCCCAACCTCCTGCGAGTGCCCACTCCATTTCCTTTTACCAATCAACCTCTACATAGTCACAAATTGTTAAAGCACATGCATAATGATTCTGCAAGATTACTTAGAAATACAAAAAGATGTTTCTTTCTAGATTTTACTTCAGAAGTAGCTTAGTCACATGCATTTTACCTTTCCAAGAGTCAATGGCATCCATTTCCATCGCTTTCATCTCTTTTCTTGCTTCAGTAGGGTTAGTCGGTAAAACTAGGGTTTGCTACGGTTTGTATTTCCTTTCAGCTTTCAGCTTCTTTCTGCAAGTAGACTAGCCTCTTTTGAGTTAGCTTTCATCCATCATAGTTTAAATCTTCTTCTAAGAGCTCATAGAAGTTGGCTTAAGCTCCTAGCGGACTTGTGCCAGCTGATCAAGTGACGACCTACGTCAAGAGCTAGTACTTGTGCATATAGCACCGTCGCTTCCAAGTTTGTTACGAACAACCAGGTTGATAAAAGTAAGGAAGGGAGTCCCAGGAGTTGCAGCATCATTGTTGCAATACTGGAGCCCACTATCTTTTTGGCGCCATTACCGCGGAAGCATCAGAGTATTTGTGATCGTTACTTTTCTTCTATTTTCCACTGCAACATTCTGCTAAGTAGTTCATTTCCACAAAAGTATATTAGACATTTCCTGCTTTCCTAGAATAGCATTTCAATTATGCAAGTGTATATTAGCATTTCAATTCCACAATTTCAATTCTGAAAGTGTAGATTAGCATTTCAATTCCTCAATTTCAATTCTGCAAGTGTAGATTAGCATTTCAATTCTGCAAGCGTAGCTTAGCATTTCAATTCTGCAAGCGTAGCTTAGCATTTCCTTTCTGCAATTTCATTTCAACAACATAGATTAGTCATTTCCTGCTTCCATTTCAATTATACAATTTTCATTCTAGAAAGGTTTAATTTAGTTAGTTGCAATTTGTTGTTCAATCACTTTTAGGTTTGTAGGTACAAGCAGAAAAAAACACAAAAATCAACCCAAAAATATTTCATTCCATGCCTCGTAGGAACAAAGACAATATAGGAAAATTCTTACCCAACACCCCCACCACATCACTGAGTCACCCTTCTCTCTTCTTCAGTGGTAGTGATCTAGAAGAACCTATAGGTGAACCTCTAGAGATATACAAAGATCCTATAACAGAAGAAGAGGAGGAAAACATTCCTCCTGAGACCATGGCTAAACACAGAAACAATATAGGAGATGAGGAGAGAATAGAAGGTGTCTTTCCCATTCGAGAGACCAATGGAGATACAAAAATGAAAAACATAAGTCCCTCAGCCTTACCTCACTTCAATGGATTGACCACTGAAGACCCTGATACCTTCTTGTTTGAGTTTTTTTTCCTTTGTCGAACCTATGACTATGCAGAAGACGAGAAAAAGTTGAAACTCTTTCCCTCTACGCTCAAGGATGCAACACTATGCTGGTTCATGGGGTTACTTGGAAACAATATCACAACTTGGGCTCAGATGCAGCAAGCCTTTAACAAGAAATATCGGGATTACTGTAGGTCAAAGGAAACGAAGGAAGAAATCTTTCGGATGACCATGGGAAGTGATGAATCTTTAGAATACTACGAAGAAAGGTTCCAACTCAGTTATAAAAGGGTCAGGTGTACACTTGACCCCAAACCTCTGAAGCTAGTTCTACTCCGAGGAGTCACTGAGGACCTTCTAGATACCCTCCATTTGTTGACTGGAGGAGACATCTACCAACTACCTTATGATGAAATAAATACTGTGTTTAGAAACCATTCTAGGGTAGCCCAGAAAAGAGGTAGGGGGAATGAACTCTTAGCTAGTGCCACCTTCTCCAAACATGAGCTTACAAATCAGATGGAAGAACTTAAAAGTGAGATGAGACAGACCATTGCCATGCAACTGGATACTTTCTGAATCCAACAGAAGAAAGAGAAAGGTGAAAGGGCTTTGGCCATCTTTTGTCCCAGATGTACAAGGAAGCATCCTCGGAATGAGTGTCCATTGCACTCCATAGAGGTATGTTTCATTTGTGAGGAAGACCACCCTACAAACCAGTGCCCAACCTTACCTGGACTTAAATCTGTGTACCAAGGGACTAAAGGGGCCACTGAACCACTCTACTTCCTGAACCAAAGGAGGCCACATGGATCCAGACCTTACCAGCAATGGATGCAAAAGACATCTTAGACTTATTACAACCCTAACCAAACCACTCACATACCTTCTTGGGGTCCCCCTACTCATCCTTCTTGGTCTGCACCCCCTCCTTGGTCAAATCCATCTCAATACCATACTCAACCTGCTGCTCATTCGTTTCATTCTCATGTTCAGCCACAACCTCAGTGGAATTCAGCTCAACAAGGGTGGAGGCCCCAGTAAAACTCTCCTCCTACCATTTTTCATCCACCACCTACTCAACCACAACCATTACCTCTTGCTCCTCGGAGACAACCCTAGATGCCTGCTCAACTGAACCCGAACCCCAATAACAGACAGGCCTAGCAGGTATATAATGGAGAGACAACATACCCTACCTATGTTGTGGAGATTCAAGAGATCAACCTAAGATATGGGAAGGTCCTGCCAAATAGCCAACCTCCTCTTAAGGAGGATGAAAAAGAGAAACAGGAAAGTGAACCCAAAGCCATTCCACCCTTTCCTAAGATACTAACTGGAACCATGCAACCAAACCCAGAAGAGACTGAACTTATGTGAGAACTTAAACTGTTGTGTGTAAAAATACCACTTCTCCAAGCCATAAAAGACATACCAATCTACAACAAATTGATCAAAGAGAAGTGTTTTAGGCACCCAGGCAGGCGCAAGAGAGATGACCCAACTATCAATGTCATAGGACAACTATTCGACCTGATGTTGGGACAAGTAATCTGTCCAAAATATCTGGACCCTGGGGGTCCTGTAGCCGATGTCCACATCAATGGCACCATAATCTCCCACACCCTGATTGATCTAGGGGTTGCCATTAATGTAATGATTAGGGATACTATGCTCAAACTCAACCTTCAGAGTTCCCTAAGAAAGACCTCGACAGTGCTACAGTTAGCAGACCGCTCCACTGTGACCCCCGAAGAGATTGTGGAAGATGTCATGGTCTCTATTAACTCTTGGGAGTACCCTGCAGACTTCTTGGTCCTTCAGCCAAAGGAAAAACTCACTGGATACCCCCTCATTTTGGGAAGGCCTTGGTTAGCTACTGCAGATGCTTATATTAGTTGTCGAGCTGGGAGCATGACCATCAAGAATGGACCTATGTCCAAACAGCTAGTCCTATATCCTCCTGCCCAACCTATGCTAGAACATGACTTACCTCTTTGGTTATAGGAGGAAGATGAGGATGAAGTCTACTCTACACCATTGTACACAGTGGAAGCCACCATGGGAGGTCCTCAAACCGAGGATGAACTTATTGAGAATTTGATTCAAAATCCACCTCCTAGTGTGCTGCCATTAAAGGAATTGGTAGAAGACACCCAAGCCAGTGCTTTAGTGAATCTTTGTGTGGCTGATCTGACCTCTTCCCAAGTTAAGAATGTGGAATTTGGCCCTGAAATAACCTTGAAGATCAACTCGTCTCTATCCCCCTCTCAGGAGAAGAAGCTATGTAGCTTATTGAACCGCCATTTGGATGCTTTTCCTTTTAGCTATAAGGAGATGAAAGGAGTCCACCCTTCAGTCTGTACTCATCAAATTTATATTAAAGAGGATTGTAAACCATTTAGGTAGCCTCAGAGGAGAATGAATCCATCCCTTAAGGACATTGTTAAAGAAGTACTGCAAAAGTTGTTGGATGCAGGATTCATCTACCCATCTCTGACAGCGAGTGGGTTTCTCCTCTGGTGCTTGTGCCCAAGAAAAACGGGAAGTGGGGAATCTATGTAGATTATCGTGAAGTTAACAAAGCTACCAAGAAGGACCATTTCCCTTTGCCTTTCATAGATCAAGTGTTATATGGACTGGCAGGGAAGAAGTTATTTTCCTTCCTAGATGGGTTTAGAGGGTATAATCAGATCCAAATAAGCCTAAAAGACCAAGATAAGACCACTTTCACTTGTCCATGGGGTACCTTTTCCTACCAGGTCCTTCCCTTTAGGTTATCCAATGCTCCTGCCACTTTCCAGAGAGTAGTACTGAGCATCTTTGCTGAGTTGGTTCATGATTTGGTGAAAATCTATATGGATGAGTTTACTTCCTATGGGTCCAACTTCCAAGAAGCATTGACTAACCTAGGAAAAGTTTTAACCAAGTGTATTGAAATGAGCCTATCCATCAGTGCTGAAAAATGTGAATTCCTGATGACTAAAGGAACCTTGCTAGGTCATACAATTTCTTAGCAAGGATTACAGGTGGATCCCAACAAGATTGCTATCATCCAAAGGGTTCCACCTCCCCAAAAGGTAAGATATTTTCGGAGTTTTCTAGGTTTAGCAGGATATTATAGAAGATTCATTAAAGATTTCAGTAAGCTAGCCTCCCCATTGTTTGGTCTTTTGGGGAAAGATGTTGAGTTTATATGGACTGACAACTGTCAAGAGGCTCTGGATGTGTTGAAAGATAAGTTGGTAACTGCCCCAATCTTGAGAGGTCCAAACTGGGACCTACCTTTCCACATTCACATTGATGCCTTGAACAAAGCCATAGAAGCAGCCTTAGGACAAGTGAAAGAGAAGCTACTGTATGCCATATATTTTGTCAGTAAAAGCTTGTCCAAGGCATAATTAAACTATACTGTAATCGAGGAAGAGCTCCTAGTTGTAGTCCATTCCCTAAACAAGTTCAGACACTACATCACTGGTTATCAAACATTCATACACACTGACCATCTTGCAATTAGGTATTTGATGAATAAACCTGATGTAAATGCTTGTATCATTAGATGGTTACTTTTATTGCAGCAATTTGATTTGACCATTGTTGACAAGCCAAGTAAAGAAAATGTTGTTGCTGATTTTCTGTCTAGACTAGATTTGCTTGCAGGTGAAGAAGGGATGGTGGATGATCAAATGCCAGATGAACACCTGTTTGCTATTTCATTACTCTCTCCATGGTTTGTTGATATATCAAATTACTTGGTTTCAGCACAGTTCCTGCCACACCTATCCTCAAAGGAGAAGAGCAAGATCGTGAGGAAAAGTGCCCCATTCACTTGGATTGGGGGCAACCTATTTAAACTTGGCCGAGATCAAATTTTGAGGCATTTTGTCAGAGAGGAGGAAGTTTTTAACATCCTCCTAACCTATCATGATGGGCCCTATGGAGGCCACTTTGCAGCAAAAAGAATCGCCTTCAAAATTCTGCAGGCAGGCTACTATTGGCCCACTCTTCATCAAGGTGTCAGGAGATACATCAGCCAATGTGACCGATGTCAAAGGATGGGGAAATCAACTCCAAGGGATGAAATGCCCCTCCAACCTCAAGTGACTTTCGAGCCATTTGAGAAGTGGGGCATGGACTTTGTGGGTCCTATCAACCCTCCTTCAAAGCATAAGTCTTACATCATTGTGTGCATGGACTACCTAACAAAGTGGGCAGAAATAGAGGCAATCAAGGCAGCAACAAAAGAAAAAGTGGCTAAGTTTTTGAGGGAAAATATCTTCTACAGGTTTGGCTACCCAAGAGAATTATTCACAGATCAAGGAAGTCAGTTTACCTCTAACCTATTTGAAGATCTACTCGCTCATCACAAGATTAAGCACAGAACTTCCACCCCTTATCATCCGCAAGCAAATGGATAGGTGGAAGTCACTAACAGAGCTTTGGAAGAGATTTTGACTAAAGTGATGAGCAGAAGCAGAAAATATTAGGCAGATCGCTTGGTTGAGGCCACCTGGGCCTACAACACTACTTGGAAAACTACAATAGGTTTCACACCTTATGAGCTGGTCTACGGGAAGAAGGCTTTGCTATCCATAGAATTTTAATATAACAAATTGAGGTTGGAAGCTCAGCTGGACCTAGATCTCAGCCATGCACAACATGAAAGATTACTACAACTCAATGGATTAGATGAACAAAGAATGCAGGCCCTTCTCAACTTAGAGGTGGTCCAACCTCAAAGAAAGATATGGCACGACCAGCACCTTAAAAAAAATCAATTTTAGCCAGGAGATTGGACATTGTTATATGATTCAAGATACAAGGATTTTAAAGGAAATCTTAGGACAAGATGGCTGGGACCATATACAGTGGAGAAATGCAACAACAATGGTTCAGTCCTTATCAGGACCATTGATGAAGAAGCCATCCCCATGCTCGTCAATGGGCATCGATTGAAAATCTATAGGAAACCCCTTTCTAACTAGGAGTTCATTGAAACCTTGGATAAATCAATGTTGGTAGTGGAGCAGACCCCTGTCTCCACTCCACCCACACCTTGAACACACACAAAAAAAAACACAATAAAACAAAAAAAGGAAAAAGAATAAAAGATCCTTGGGTGAAAACCTCTTGGAGGCACCCAGGGCAGAAAATGAGGGTGAAAACCTCCTAGAGGTGACCCAACTGTCTCAGACTAAGAAAAAAAGAAAAAAAGAAAAAAAAAATTAAACCTAGTTTCTGTTGAATAATTGCAGGTTGCAGGAAGGACATTGCAGGTTAGGAGGATCGTACAAGACAAAGATAAAGGGCAGCACCCGGCTGCAAGCATCCCTCACAATCCATTCCTCCATGACCACTACTCTTTCCTAAGATTTGGTCTCTTTCAGGCTAAGATTTCACCTTCTAGAGGAAGTTCTGAGTCTTCTATAGGTAGTTCTGTGTCTTCTACAGGAAGATCTTGTAGAACCTACAAACAAGCCAAAATTGATCACATAAGAAGACCCGAAGGTTGGGAATCTATTTATGAGGCTGTTGAAGCCCCGAAAATTAGGTGTACAAGAAGGGGGATACCCACTCGGTCCAGACCTTGGTTGGCAGCTCCTTTTCCGTTTGGTATAGTGGATCCGACTGGGGATAATGGGACCAGTTTCCCAATTTGTGTGTGTGTGTAAGATTGATTGATGTTCCTAGCTTTAAAAGATTCTAATTGAGATGATCTACTTCTAATTCTAATCTAATGACATGTAATTGTATTCTAAGAAAGCAACAACATCTAAATCTATACTAACCCGGGGTATGATTATTTTGTTATGTGATCTAAATTGATTTCAAATAGCAATTGGTAATAAAGATCATTCAACTGTTATATGAAAATAATTCAATATAGATGAACTACTTCGCATAAAAAATTAAACGAAATAGTTGTGAAAAACATATCGCATAATAAGTTGTTCATATATCAAGCATAAATAAATAGCTATCATCGTACAAAAGTGCCAAATGATAACTCATGCATTCAAGCGTTAACATATAAACAACTAAGCTTAAATATCACTCTAACACAGGAGATAGAAATAGTTAAGAGATAGAAGTACCATTTATAACTATTTCTACTCATGAGCTTCAAGCAATAACGATTTATCTCTTCTCAATCCAACATCAACTAAGAGTATAGAAGTGCAACATCAAAAGCAGATATCAGATGCAAAAATCAATAAATCCTATTCCATTCATTCACCAAAACCTCCTTGGAGGGGGCAAAAGTGCATGTTCTGAGGACAAGTTTTTGATAAATTTTTGGACCCTTCTCTAAATGCATGAGAAGGGTTCAAATACTACTAACTACATCTAAAAATAACTTATTTACAAAATTAAGGATACGGTTTAAATGACCGTCCTTTTTCTAGGCAAAATAAAATAAAACTATTTCTAAAATTAAATCTAAAGCTAACTATTTCTGTATTTTCTGCTTAATGTTGCAAGTATCTAGCATTTGCTTGAGAAGAGTCAGTTGGCTGACTTCAGCCTTTAAATGTGCTGCAACAATGGAATCAACAAGAGCCGGCACTATCTTTTCGGTACCGGGCTTATAGGAGACTAAGCAATTAGAGGCTTTTCATTTCGAGAAGTTTTACCCAGTGATGCACAATTAGCGCTAGGCGCTAATCGCGCATTGAAAACTGCCTTTGTTTCTTAATCCGGGCTTCCTTAGCGCAATTTTTGTCTCTTGCGTTTTTCCTTGTAGTGGATGTAAAGTTGAAATTTTGTGAAAATAATGATTCAGAGAGCTCTTGACCTTGAGCACTAAATTGCCTGTCTTTGATGTCAGCGTTGTCTAGTACTCCTTTAACCATTTCTGTGCAGGGGAGAATTTTGGGCCTTGCCACTCTCTGGTGCAGGAATGTACAAGCTAACTCTACAACTGATGCTTCAGACGACCTTGATGAGCCTGTAGTAGCTGTAAATCCTATTACTTTAGGATTCTCTTCCTCAAGTAGATTATATATGTCTTCCCAGGTGGGAATACCTGCGTCTCTGTTGCATGCGGTGTCTTTGTACAAGGGCGCCTTTTCTCTATCTTCGGATATCAGAGCCTTGCCTTTCTTCACCGTTCTTGCATACTACGTTTTATAACCTTTTGTTCTTCTTTCCTGCAGTTTACAAGTGAGGTGAGAGTAATGATAAGAAATAATGACGGGAAAGCTCTAAATTCCGAATACCTGCAAAAGTATATCACCTTAAAAACTCGCAACTACTTCATTAATTAGCATTAAAGCGCATAACCAGTTCGTTTTGTGGAAAATGTTTTTTCTTGAATAATGAGCCAGAAAAGTATGCGATGGAGTGATTTACGATTTACTTTACAATATCACAGATCGTTGTATCGTAATATCGCATAATCACAATATCGCAAGGTCTTTCTGTTACCCTTATCGTAAGGTCGCATTAGCGCTTTATCGTAATATCGCATGGTCGTAATATCGCATAATCGCAACATCGCAGAATCATAATATATGCATGTTTTGTGATAAGCAGTTTCTTGCGAGGCGCGATTTTGCGATATGTTTTATCGCATATCAGCGTTTTCTGCGGTTTTTTTATGATAAGTGAGCTTCTAAGACCTGCGATGTGATATATGTTTATCCTTATGCAATTTCGCATCACATTCTCACGATTTTAGAGTTTAGCTTGTAAGCAGGCATGCTGTTATCTTTTCTGCGATGTGATATCCTTTAAGGAGTGATTTTGTCCTCCCTCATCACAAAACTTAAGTTTTTTAGATTTCACAAAGGTCTTTTCTTAAGTTTATGACGGTAAGTTTTATTGAAAAGGAAATACAATCACTAATTGGTATTTTTGAATTTTTAGCTAAGGGTCTCCACTAATTTAGTATTATTCATAACACTAAATAAAAAGGGGGGTGGTTGGTGGCCACAACAATTCAAAGAAGATCCCAAGAAAAAGCAATCGAAAGATCCTTTTGATTTAGAAGGATTACAAAACGTTTTGAAGAACATGTCTAACGAGATGGTCGACATTAAGAAACAAGTGGCAGAAACCTCTTCAAAGAAGTTATACAAAACTTTTAAAAGAAATCCCTCGAATGATTCAAAGCCCCCTAACGCTATTACAAACGCTGAATCTGAAGAAGAAGAAGAGGAAATCGCTACGGAAGGGTAGACTGATGAAGAAGAAGTTGTATAGTTACAAGGAATGTGGGATTTCGTCCTCCCACAAGAAGAGGATCAAGAAGCATTCCCAATTAGTACACGAAGCAGAAATCAGCTTGATCACCCCCAAACTACCCCTAAGCCAAAGAGCGCAAGCTCAGCAACAAAGGATAAAGTCGCACCCAAGAAGACAACATCTAAAGCAACTCAATCCAGCCCAGTCCAAACAGATTCCTCTACTCCATCTAAAATGCTAATTGTTTCGGATGAAATGGAGTACAATATTATAGAAGATATGAAGAAGACTCGAGCCAACATCACTCTTTACGAACTGAGCAAATTAAAACACTGGCAAAAGATAATTTTGAAAGAATTACATGCTATGCCAGTTTCACCTTTTCCTGCTGCTATAATTTTTCAAGCTTCCCATGACATGGGAAGACCTACGGCTAATGTGATTAACAAGGTTGATCCAAATGACATCATGTTAATTAGAGAAAGATCGAGATCTCATACTCCCCCATTTCTTCTTACCTATGAAATTTTTAATAAAAATGTGCATAATTTCTTAGTAGATTTGGGAGCATCATCGAATATTTTACGGAAGTCAATATGTACAAAATTGAACATTCAACCTTAGAAATTTGTTGTGCGCATAGTCCAGCTAGATCGATCACAAGGTAATTGGCGAATCGAATCAGGTTACCATAAGGCTGTCACGCAACCCAAAGGTATGTCAAGTTGTAAAATTAAGGCTTCTGTGATCCATCATAGTTATAAGAAGAGTTTCGGCGTAAATCACATATAGAAAGACCTTTGTCGACGCGTTTCAAACCAACTAGTGTGGTTCATCGTCAGGACAAGTTGAAGAAACAGATCTAGTCTAGCATGTTAAATAGTCTGAGCAGAGACTCCAACGGGGCTAATTTTTTACTTTAGGACCTAGGTCAAATTTTCATTTATTAATTTTATTTAACCAGTTGCTGGATCCCAGCCCTATCTTCCTAGCCTCCTCATTCCTTCTTCTCTTTGGTTTCTTGGTTTCCTTTATCCTCCCTTTTCCGGTTAGAATATTAATTATAAGGGTCTCTTTTGAACTCCTTTCCTAGAAAGTGCAGTTATCCTTTTGATGGAGTATAGCGTAAGCTTTTTAAATAATAGTCGTTAAAAATAAAATTATTCTCAGATTATGAGCTAGCAATATGAGCCATTTGATTACTAGCAATATGATAGTAGTGAGTGTATCATGATAGGAATATTAACATCGATATTAATAATTAAATAAATAAATAAATACTTAAATAATATAGGAATTATAGTTTCTTAGTTTTAATATAGTTCTAGAATTTTTTAAAGATTATTTACCATTTTATTCTTATCCTAATAGAATGGTAAATTATGTTAGTTAAATTATGATAAAAATTTTGCATATGTTATTAAAAATATATATTAATAAGATCTAATAATAAAATAATATTATGAATAAGTTCTTAACTTAAAAATAAGATTATATAATAATGGGATTAACCCATAATTTTTTAGTGGTTTAAAACATATAAATATTCTTGTTTATGAAATTAATTTCGGCAAAATCACATAAGAAAGCATATAATATTTATTAATAAATATTATTATTATATAAGGTAATGGTAAAAAGATAACTTAATAATTGTAATAATTAATATTTACATTGGAGATAAATAATTTATATATAATATTTATATTTATATTATATATCATATTATAAATAATATATTAGTTAAATGGGTAGATACTAGAAATATTTACCAATTTATTTAAATTATTCTCATCCTAACATAATGGTAAATATTGTTATTATTAATAATATTAAAAAAAAAATTAGGGTAAGTATATATGAAAGAATAAATAAATAGATTAATAAAATAATAAAGTTTTCTAATAAGAATATTTATCATTTTATTCTAATAAGTAATACTCATCCTAATAGAATGGTAAATATTAATAATATATTAGTTAAATATGATTAAATAATTTTTTTTATGTAAACATATGTTATTAAGGAATATATATTAATAAGATTTAATAATATTAAGGAATAGATAAATAAATAAATATATTAATAAAATAATAATTGAATTAGGTTCTAAATTTAAAAATAATGGGTATATAAGAATGAGATTAACCATTAGATTTTTATTAATTAAATAAATAATTATTATTATATAAGGGTAATGGTAGATAAATATATTGTAATAATAATGCAGAGATAAATAATATTATATATCATATTTTTATTTATATTATATATAATATTATAAATAATATATTAGTTAAATAAGTAGATAATAGAAATATTTACCATTTTATTTAATTATTTCATATCTACCTAATAAAGGGTAAATATTGATATATAAAAATATATAAAAAAAAAATTAGGGTAATATATATTAAAGAATAGATAAAATATTAATAAATAATAATTAAATTAAGATTTGATTTAAAAATATAAAGAATATTTAACAATTCCAATTATTGAAAAATAATTATAATATAAATTAGATAAGGGTAAATGGAAAAATATATTAATATTAGTAATAGTCATATTTACATTAATAAACAATATACATAATATTGTATTTAATTATAATAATAAATAAATATATAAATTAATTAATTAAATAAATTTAGATCCCTCCCCCTGGGGCCTGGTCAAACCTAGCTGTTAGAGGTCCGATTAACCATTACTTGGTCAATTTTAGCTGTTGGAATAGCCTGTTGTCCCTATTTAATGCATCGCTCAGATTGGATATTCAACTTGTCCTAACGATGAACCACATTGGTTGGTTCGAAACGCGTCGACAAATGATTTTTTATGTGATTTTGCCGAAATTATTCTCTAAACAAGATTATGGATCACAGAAGTCTAAATTCCTTAATATTATTCTTTGTTTGCTTTTAAGAATTATAAGAAAACACATGTGATATTGCATAACATAAAGGAAAACAATATTCAAACTCAGAGAAATGATACTTATTTGTTTCCCACAGCGCACATGAATCCAGTGAAATGTCCTCAGCTTTATTCAATCCAGTAAACTAGTCCAGACTTGATTACAATAGCTCCTTTAGTCCAAAACAAAAAGTCCACATAAATGCTTTTTAATCCACACTAATTACTTCAATTTCTGAAGTATTTACATAAAAATTAATACAAAATATCTCATAACCATACGAGATTTATTATAGGAAACAAAAGTTATCTTCCACACTAAGATAGAGACAGATGGAAACCAGATTGTTTGTTGTCCCTCTATTTGTGAACGAGCTGGATGCTGGAACTCAGATTTGCCTCTTGCAGTCATTTTGGTAATTGTGTGTTGGACTTCACTCTTATCTTCACCTACTGATACTCTTTACCTATGCTGATACTCTTTACATGTATTTACCAGACTTTACCATAGTAAACATTTTTTTACTCCGTAGATTTACTATGGTAACTTTATAGTATATCTGTCATATTGGTCCACCATTCGTTATCCGGTATTTTCATTCTGATCATCTTCCTGTACACTTCATCAGCTTCTGTGTACTTAGCAAAATTGGGTCTGTTGGTGAATAGGTGCTTCACTTCATGTTCTATGTAAAGTAGGTTTTCCAAGCCATCATAAAGCACCTTTCCTATAGGTAGTGCTTTTGTTGCTGAAGAGTTGGCTTGGCTCCTAGCCTATTTGTTTAGTCTCTCAATATAGTCTCCATGTGTCATCAACTTGTCATTTAAGACCAGTGGGCTCAGAAGGCCTTTCTCTCTCAGAATGCCATATTTTAACATGAAGTTATCTATGTCTGTCTGAATACTCTGACACCTTTTCTCTAGATTAAACATTAAGTTCCTCTTAGTAAGAACTTTCTTTATTTCAATGATGGTAGCTATTTCAATTTGTAATTGCTCTAACTGGTGCCTATTTCTACTATTCAAAAAATCAATCAAATGATTTGCCTCTTCAGGCTTTTCTCCCAATTCCTCTTTGGTTTTCTGTATAACTTCCACAACTACTTTAACTAGTTCAGTCTGTTCAAAAATAACCTAAATAGAAGGCCAAATATCATTGATGGAATCAATGATATTGGCCGACAAAATATCTTCCATGTCTCTCAAAGGTTTTTCCAATGTCAAGTCCTTCTCCAGGACTCTAATTCTTTCCTCCATCCTTTTGTTCTTTCTTTCTTCTTCTTCATTCTGAATTTGTGCAAGCTCATAGTTTGTTTCTAAACTTGACATTTGTTCTTTAAGCTTTTTCAATACTATAGCTTGGATACTCTTCTGTTCCATGGCTTTGATCACTTCATCTGTTCTTTCTGTTGTTGACCCTGCACTGGCTGATGTACCTATAGTCGAAGTAGTCCCTGCTATTGGCAATGTTGTTACTGGTGGAAGTGTTGGTGCCAAGGCAGTTGCCGGAGTAGAGGGAACTACTGTAGAAATTGTGGGTGACAGTCTAACGAGTGGTGGCCGGCTCACTCTGCCTAGACTGTATTACATTCTCTAATTCCTTCTCAGTTTCCTTTACTTTGTCATTTAACTTAAGGACTAGGTCCATAAGTTCTTCCTCCTTTGCCCCTCTATAACTTCTGCAGTTTGAGGATGGTGGAGAGGAGGGATTTTGAGCTGCTTTTTCAGTGCATCTATATCATCATTTTTATTTTTAATCAATTATTCAGCTGCTTTGACATATTTGGGATCATGTCCCAATTCTATCACCAGATCTTCTAAAGTTTTTATCCTGATGTCTTTAGCCAGAGAAGAGGCCTTTTCCAATTGCAGTTGTGCAGTGGTATTGTGTAATGAGTTTTGCAATTGATAAGTTGTGATGGATTTATTGGTCAATGTGGAATAGACCATCTCACCAGTTTGCTTATGCAATTCTATTTGGTCAATAGGATGGATATCCTTTACCAAAACTTCAAAATCAGTCTTTAAATAGTCCCCCATGGATCTTGGCTACTGCACAGTTGGCTTGAGGAAGCTCATCTTCATTTTCCCTTCCTTTATGTTAAAGGCTGACATAAGCCTGGTCTGGTTAGTTGGAGCCATTTTGAGGTAATGAGCATAGGTTTGAGCTTTCAATTTCTCATTCCTCACTTTTATTTCTTTATACTTTCCTTTAATATCCAGGCCCTGTTCAGAGGAAGCTCTGAAAGAAGACACCTTTGTGCTTTGTTGTCTTTCCAATGCTTGTATGTGTGAAGTAGATGGGTTCCCACCTGCTGGGATGGTCTGCATACTATCTATCCTTTTTTCCACTATGTTGCCTATGATCTCCTAAATACTCTTCTTCTGCATAGGGGTTTAACCTTTTCCTTTTAGCAAAAGTTTGATCAATAGCCCTGCTAGAAGGAGTGGCCTCTTCCCTGTCTCTTTTAAGATTTCTTTCCTCATTGAGAGGAGTCTACAAAACAAGAGGTTTGCTCATGATTTGCTGAGGTTAAGCCAGCTCCTCTGAGATTTCAGGCTGCTTAGATTCTTCTTGTTGTCCTTAATGTTCATGTTGTCTTGATGGCTCTGCCTGTTCTGAGGATTTTTGTTGCTCTGAATATTCTGCCTGTTTTGATGTACTTTGATGTTTTGATGGTTGTGTACTAGGTTCCTGTGACTGCCTTTGCAATGAAGCTTCTTCTGGCACCTGTACAAAGGAATCTTCATCAAGCCTTTTTTCTAAATCTACCCATACATTGTCAACTTCAAGTTGTGTGCTATCATGCTCTATTAAAGTGCCTTCCACCCATTCATATTGATTGGCATATTGTTCAATCTCTGGGATCCTATGGTGGATATAAGGTGATAGCTTATGTTTCTGCCTTCTATCACAAATGAAGCTATGAGGGTCATAGGCCCAGATGAAACTCTTTTTTAATCTCAGTCTCTGGAGGATTTCATCTGCCTCCTTCCTTGCTTTTCTATTGTTGCAAATAAATGGGCCTAGGTGATCCTTTATTCTCAGTTGGGCCTTCTTCTTGTTCTTGAAAAAGTGAATTTTATCATAATTGATCATTTTCCTGTAGTAATCCAGAGCAAATAATCGCATAGGGAGATATCTAGGTAGTTTATAAGGAGGCAGCTCACACCCATAAATTCTGATTTCGGTATGGTTTTGGTACAGGTACCAATACCCAACCTTGTATTGTTTGGACAGCTGGAGAACCCTCTTAATGTCTGCGCTGATTCTGGGAGGGGGACTTCCTAATAACATTGTAGTCCTTAGATGTACAAACAAGTTGTTGAAATTTGTATATGGATAATCAGAAGAACTTGACCTGTGAAATATAGAAGTCCAGAAGATGACAAACCTAGGATTCCCTCTGGGGTCAATCTTTTGTACGGAGAAAGGAAACCTATCAGTTTGGTAGTAAAGAAAAAGATGATACAAGACTGATGAATATTTGAATACTCTCTTGTTTTCTAATCTCATAAACTGGTCATGCATTTTATCTGCAATGAACTTGGCATAGTCAAACTTGACTGCAGGAGGTTGACCAGGGGTGAAAATAGACATGTAGGCAAATTTCATCTCATCTAAAAACTCATTAGTGGAAAAACCTAAAATGCAAGCAATCATTGTGATGATATCTTTGCCCAAATCAGAAAAAATGACTGACACATAAGGAGGGGGGTCTTTTGGCATGTATCCTTCTTTGATGAAAGTCCGGCAAATTTGGGTGCTTGTGGAACTGGACAACTTTGAAGATATTTCAAGTAAATTGGCAATAGAAAGGGGAGTGAGGTATTGACCAGGCTACAACTGTAATATCTCATTTATGGACTCAGCTGTAATGGTGAAAAGGATTTTCTGGTCGGGGGACATTACAGCTCTCATGATAGGGTCGTAGTTTGCATGGTAGTAGTGGATAATATCTGGGAAGACATGGACACTGGGGAATTGATACTTGGGCAGGTTTGATTCCCAAATACCTATCTTTTCTGCATGCTTCAAATAGTTTTCTTTGTATTTACAATGCAATTTCAAAGGCGTTTCATCAAAGGTGAGGTCCTTTATTTGAAAATCTCTGTCAGCCAGGGGAAGATGGTCTAAATCTATGTGGGGAGTGGTAACTGGCATGACATTTAGGGCGACTAGAGTGTCCATCCTTGGTTCTTGTGGATTCAAGGATGAGGGCAAGCAATTTCAGGGATTTATGAAGAACTGGGTCATTTTTAGGGAGTTTCAAGATTGTTGAACAACTTAATTTTACTAAATTACTTGATTTCTACAACAATTTACTCCAAGTTCAATATGAAAGTAGGGTTTCTCAATAAAAATGGGCAAATACTTGGTTATGGTTGTATTGGGGATATATGGCACTAGTGCACAATTTGAAGGGAGTGCACGGGTCTGCAACAACAATTTAGAGCTTAGTGGCTTCTTGAGGTTGATGGTTGGAAGCAGGGTGACAGTTTGATCGTACTCTGCGTGTGTATGGAGAACAGAAGGTTCTTTTGTTTTGATAAAACAAAACAATGAGTATTTTTGTTTTCATTTGCAAAGTCAATGTTTTTGGCGGGTATAATGAAAGCGACAGTTGGCGCCAACTAACGAATGGGACGTTTTGTCATTTAGTGGGGGTGGTAAGTGGAGGCGGTAAGCGGAGTTTATCACACCACTTTTGGGCTTTCGACAGTATTGGGAGAGGTTCACCCGATGCCATTCATCGGGCAACATGTAGCAGCGGGTAAATATTGAAATTGCTCACATCGGGCGGGTAAAGGTCAGCATCGGAGGCTGCCTGATATGAGCATCGACCATTAGATCTGAAGGAGTCAGATCATACGGTGGTCGGGATGGGGATTTGATCGGGAATTAATGGGGGACCCAACGAGATTATGACTGCTGATTAGGGAGATTAATGACGTCGGGGGTGAAGTGATTGGAGGAGGGTTCTTAATTAATCACAGATTGATTAATTAATCCCTTTTTAATGCAGGGGAGGTTATAGGTCTTAATTAACTGTAGATAGATTAATTAATCTATCGATTAATTAATCTATCGATTAATTAATCCATCTAAATATTTTATTTGTTATGGTTTATATTTCAAACCTTGTGAGCGGGATATTATCATAAGAAACTTTAATAATATATACATGAAAGGAATATATTTCTGAGTTAAATATAGTAGATTCATGTTAATATGAAATAGAAACGAGGATGAAAAATGCGCTAAACCAAATTCTTTTGAAATATATTCATACTCTCATATTTGAACATTATAAGTTAGGCTTAGGTGCATTTTGTGGGTTTTTATATGGGGGTTTTGTATGAGGATAATTATTTTTCCCAAGCAAATAATGTTTTTTCCTTAGGAAAAAGGGGATTTTTTAAGGGAAAATGAATGGATTATGGAGGAGGTGAATGTTGATGAGAGGATTTTTAGCACTTAGAACCTGTAATTCATTGGGCCAAGGGTCCGGTCCCTCTAGAAGTCAGAGAAATGCTCTAATCCCCTTTAACTTTAAGGTTTTAGGTACTTCGATTGTTGTTTGTGGGAAGTTAGTGAAATAGGGATCAAATGAATGAGGGAATTAATGGCTTGATTTTGTAAATATCTCATTGTTATCCATGCTTTTCAAAGTGATATGATGATGAAAGTAAATGATCTCATTTTTAACTAATCATTCATCATACATAATTTTGCAACCATTCATCTACTTACCCACCTACACATCCTACCATTTTTCCTACTTTTATTGAGGTGCACTTAAACTGGAAAACCCTTTTCAAACTTTTCTTTTCTTTTACAATGAAACCTATCTATGTCTATCCTTATTACATCCAAGGGCTTAGATTAAACTGTTGAGATCCTTTTATTCACTCTACCTATCTGCTTATCTGCCAAGATTAAACAGTTTGGTCAGATTTTATTCTCTATCTCTAAGCATGAAATTCAAAACATGGAATAACCAAGTTTAAATTATTTGGTTACCATGGATTGTGGCATAAGTAACAAGTTGCACACAATCATTATTATACAAAAAGTAAAATAGCAGTGGCATTTGGACTTGCACACTTTCATGGTATTTTTTCTTTTCCTTGGGGTTCATTTTTTTATTTTTTTTGACCTTTTTCATTCTTTTTGTCCTTTGATTTTTCTTTTAGGACATACCCTCTTTACATTTTTTAAATTTTTTTTAATTTTTGAATATGGAAAACATTTGCAGAAAGCAAAGGTATGTACATATTTCAGAGATAAACTAAGTCAATCATAAATTATGACACCTATTGGTATAGGAACATAACAGTGGCTCTAGTTGGGGATGGCTTTCCGTGGTGGAAAGTCAAGAACTGTAGATCAATGGCCTTCTGAAAGACTGTGATTTTCTTCTGCAATTTTGCCTTTATTCTACTACTTTATTGATATCTATGACAGTGACACTCTTGAAGCTTAGGGCCTTCTCTTTGGGCTTCAACTCCAAAACTTCATCATCCAATCAACACTAAACATTATGAAGGATATAGTATGTACAACTAAACTGGTAAAATTAGTAGCTTCGGTCAATGTAGTGTTTCAACACTCAACCATTGCCTGGTCCTCCTTCTACCTCTGCACCATTAATTCCTTGAGAAAATAAGAATTATTCCCTCTAAAGGCATATATAATGTATGGACCTTTCCATAGGAAGTCAAACTTCCCATATTTCCCTTTGTCTTCTCTTCTGGAGTCCCACTTCAAAACTTTGTCACCAAGATAGAAGTCTTATGCCTTGGTTCTTTTATTAAAAACTTTCTTGAGTTTTTCCTGCAATACTTGGGCTCTGATGTATACTTCCTCCTTGGTTTGCTATAAATGAATGGTCTGGTTGATTCTCCTCTGAATATCATTTGGCTTAACTTGGGATTCTTGGATTAGTTTCATTATTGGAATTCCCAGTGATGAAGGAAAAACAACCTGCATTCCATGGACTAAATGATAAGGACTAGTTCAATAGATTTCTTAGTGGTCAGCATGTCTGCCCACAAAGCATTTATTAATTTCTTGTTCCATGTTTTCTTATTGTCTTCTTGCAATTCTTTAATAATATTCATTAAGCTTTTGTTGGAGAATTCTACAATTCCATTTCCTTGGGGGTAGCAGGCTATAGAATGACCAAGGGTTATATGGTACTATGGCAGAAATCAATCATCCTTTTTTATTTAAATGCTGCAACATTGTCCATGATAATTTTGTTGGGGAAACCAAATCTGGACATAATATTGGCCTCTAGAAAACCTATGATGATAGTATCAGTGGCATGTCTGTAGTGAATGGCTTCTATCCATTTTGTAAAGTAATCTGTGGCAATCAATGTCCATCTATGTTGAGTAGAAGAGGGGGGTGAATTTCGCCAATGAATTCTAGACCCCATTGTTGAAATATTTTTTCAATAGAAATGGGTTTCAAAGGTAAAGGTAGAATATTTATTTTTCCTTCAAAGATCTGACACTTGTGGCAGGAGGTTACAGACTTTTTACATAAGAAAACAAGGTTGGCCAGTAGAATCCAACTCTTAGGATTTTATCAGTTGTTGTCTTGTAGTAGAGGTGTCCTCCACAATCACCTGCATGAAATTATTGGAGTACTTTGTCAGCTTCTTCCTTTAATAAACAATTTAACAGAATGCCTTCATGATTTTTCCAAAATAAAGTATTATCCATTATGCAGAATTTCAAAGATTTCATTTTCAAAAACCTACTTTTAGTTCTGGACAACCTTGGAGGAGCTTGTAAATTTTGTAGGACGTATATTACATCAGCATACCAGGGTCAGTCTAAAATGGCTTGGCTGATCTATGGAGTCGCTATCTCCTCTTCATTATCTAGTTCTGCAATAAAATTTATACCTTGGGCTTGGCAATTGCCATAAGTTTAGCCAGCCCTTGGCCTTTGATTAATTTTGTAGGTTTAATCTCTATGTCATACTCTAATATGGTAGCTATCCACTTCCCCCTCTTTCCATCAGTTCCATCCTGCATTAGAATGTATTTGACTACAGCATTGGGAACATAAGCTACAATTTGAGAATACAAGATATAGACTCGAAAATCTTTTATGGCCTGTACCAAAGCAAAGCCTATTTTTCCATTAACTTTAAGGATGCATCTCTTAGAGCTTTACTAAATAAGGCTATTGGTTGTTCAAATCTCTGGTCATTCTTCTGTAGTAAAACTGCAACAATACTATGTTCAGATGCAAAAGAAAAAATGATAAATTCTCTATCAAACATTGAACTTATGAGGACTGGTGTTTGAGTTAAGGCTAGTTTTATATCTTCAAATTATTTTTTTGCCTATACTATCCACTTAATAGCCAAATATTTCTTCAACATGTTATTTAATAGTCTAATCAGTTCAGCTAAGTTAGAGATGAATCTTCTCAAAAAAATTATTTTCCTAAAAATCCCTGAATTTCTTTGATATTCTTGGGGTGAGGTATTTGCAAAATAGCTTCAATCCTGGTTGGGTCAATCCAAATTCCATCCTTGGAGATAATGTGGCCTAATAGTTTTCCTTCTTCCAAACCAAATAAATACTTCTTTGGGTTCAAAGAGATACCATATTTCCTTCATTTAATAAAGACTTGCCTAAGATGATCAAGGTGTTGTTGATCTGATTTAGAAAACACTGTGATATCATCAAGGTATGTGACTAGGAAATCATGAATTTCTTTAGCAAAGGCAATATCCATTGCCCTTTGAAAGGTGGCCCCTGCATTTTTCAATCCAAAAGGCATTTTGACATACATGAAAGTGCCCCATGGGTTTGTGAATGCAGTTTTTGCTTGGTCATTTGGATGGACTAAAATTTGGTTGTAACCAAAGAATCCATCTAATAGTGAAATCCTTGTGGAACCTACTACCCTTTGCAGTATGTGATCCAATTTAGGTAAGGGATAGTTGTCTTTGAGTGAAACTTTGTTTAAATTTCTAAGGTCAACACATAGTCTGATTTCTCTTGTCTTCTTTCTTGTAGGGACAAGATTAGATACCCAATCTGAAAACCTAATGGGTGCAATAATTCCTGTGCAGTATGTGATCCAATTTAGGTAAGGGATAGTTGTCTTTGAGTGAAACTTTGTTTAAATTTCTAAGGTCAACACACAGTCTGATTTCTCCTGTCTTCTTTCTTGTAGGGACAAGATTAGATACCCAATCTGAAAACCTAATGGGTGCAATAATTCCTACTTCATACATTCGTTTGATTTACTTTTTGATAGAAGGTAATAGAACAAGGTTAATTCTTCTTAGCTTCTGTCTAAAGGGCTTCTGATCTTCTTTTAAAGGGATAGTGTGTTGTATAATGCCAGTATCATAGGATTTTAAGTCCTCTTAACTCCAGGCAAAAACATCCTGGAATTCTTTCATCAGCTCCATATATTTCAGTTTTTCATTAGGAGGTAATGATTTAGATAATTTTATTAGCTTAGGATTCTCCTAAGATCCTATGTTACATTCCTCAATGTCTTATTTCAAAGGTTCCATCTTAGGCTTTTTAGGAATATCATTTGAGTCGAATAAGTCATCCAAAGGAGTTAATCCCTTCGGTAAGAAATTATCTTTGAGATTTATGACTTCAGTTTCATCATCAATTACTTCATCAATTTCAATTTTCTTTAAATCCTGAATATCCGATTTTATGAATTTTGTAGGATGAAGCCTGTCTATTGAATTTTCTTCCAATTTTTTAATTTCTATTTCATTAGCATGATCAAAATATGAAACTATGTCTGTATTTATGTTAACATTGGCAAATTCTTCCTCTAGTGTCAAAAAATGGTTAATCTGCTTATCATTTTCAAATACTTGCCAGTTCTTTAGATTTTAAGGTATAGCCGGTCTGTGCCTAACCTCAGCAATGTACTAATGGTTGGGCTAAAAAGGCAACTTACAGGTACTAGCAAACATGGCCAGACTGTGAGCTTGCATGTTATGTTTTCTAGGGAGAGTAGCAAGCTTGGTTTCTAAAAAAGTGTTAAGGATTTCTACAACTATACCTTTGTAAAATCCTAATCTAGGGTCTCTAGTTAGGTAAGCACCATTAATTTGTTTAACTATCAATTCAAAATCTCCCATAATTGATACCCTTATAGCTCCTAATCTTTTAACCAGTTTAAGATCTAACAGGAGTGCTTCATATTCTACCATATTGTTTTTGCATTTGAAATTTAACCTATAGGCATGAACTTCTACATGATCGTTCTCTAAGTTATATATCCATATACCTACCCCTATGCCTAGCTTGTTTACCAAACCATCAAATTCCAAATGCCATAAGATTTCATGTTCATAGTTTTCATCTGGGGTAGTGGAATCCTTCTTAGCTAGGGCATCTAGATTTTCTTTGTCATCTTATATTTCATGAATTTGGACATTTGAATTCTCTCTTACAATTTCTTTTGGTTCTACTGCTATACCATTTAGAGTATCTTATTTATTAGTTTCAGCATTGTAAAGAATAAAGGAATCCATGTCAGAATGTACTGAGTATATAGGAAAGTTTTGAGGCTTGTCATAACTACTCACTACATACTTCATTAAAGTTTCCCTATACAGTTTCTTCGGTTGTCCAAAGACTGATATGGTAGCATAGGACATGTCTAACTACAGAGATCCTTGGAGTTTGGCACCCTAGGATCTGGACAATAGCATGCCATAATTGGGTGGTATGTCTGCAACAACAATGTCAATGAGTATAGTTTTGGTAGGGTATTGAACCAGAGAAACACACAAATCCTTTATAAGCCCTAGGCACCTAACTTGACTTGAATCCAAGGAAAATAAATCCCTATGGGGCCTAGTGATGTCTAAGTTAAGTTTCTCCATAACAAACTTGGGCATGAGATTGTGCGAGGCACCAGAGTCAAACATGGAATTATGTAAGATTTTGTCGTGGATATTGAGACTGACATAAAAGGGTGGTATCCCTCCTTCCATTGGTTTCCCATTCACATCAGGGCCAAAAATTAACTCAATTTGGTCATCAAAGAGGTTTACAGAAATTTCATTTTCATTGATATTTAATGATTTTCTTATCTGAGACCTGTACGTATCATGTTTTCTAGTTCTGTCAAAGGAACTGAAATTTTAAGCTTGGCCACCTCTATCCCCAGATTAAAGGGCAAAGGTTCTTTATCTGTTTGAACATTTGAAGCTCTAGCAACAATGTTTTCTTCTTTTTCAAGGTTTGGAGAATTCTTTGTTGAGTTTTCTAATACAATCTTTGAAGGTTTTTCCACTGTTCCCTTGGGGGGAAGTGAAGTGGAAGGTTGTTCATTATTGGGCTGATTATTAGATAAGTCTTCAATGGTGGGACTGGGAGGATTTTGATTTGATTTAGAAAGGATTTGAAGCATTTTTGTCACTAGAGCTGTTTTGACTTTTTTATATTGATTACGAACTATTTTCTGGTTTTGTTCTGGGGCATCAATATTTCTTCTGCTTCTTAAATGTACTTCAAAAATAGCAGAGTCATACCCCTGTTTGAAATCAAATGATTCCCTATTTGGGTTTGGAATTGTTGGAGCACATGTGACTCCTGGTCATCCTAAGTTAAGAAAACATCTTCCTCATCATCTAGACCCATCAAATTTATCTAAGTGTCTTGTTCAGGGTCTTCTAAGTGTGAGGCCTCTGCATAGTTTTCTTGGAAAGGTGGTCTACTATTCTAGTCAGGAATATTCTTTCCAGCATTCTAGTTCTGATTTTTCCTAAAGTTAGGATTTCTCACTGGATTAGCCTGTTGGTTATCCCAGTGAGGTTTCCTTTCAATAATTTCAACTCTGTCCAATAACCTTTCCATTCATTTAGCTAAAGCATCGATTTTTTGTTCAAAGGGTGTAGTTTCCTCTTTCAAGGGTATTCTTCTTTCATTCCAAGCTCTGGCTCTTTTGGCAAGCACGTTAGCTTCAACGCTCACTGCCACACTCTACATTTCTTCCAGAGTGAGGGGATTTCTTTCCCTTAACTGAAAAGCCATATCTGTATCAAGTCCATCCAGAAATTTGATCAAGGCTAAGCCAGGTGGAGGTCTAAGGTCAAGTGGAATGGCATTATATACATTATTAAACCTGGTATAATAGTCATGAACAGTTTCATGGGGCCCCCTTTTAAGGTTTTCATATTCAGATAAAATTTGAAGGGGGTCCTTCTTTTTCTCCCACCTATTCAAGAATTGTTGGTAAAGGACTCTGAGACTATCTATGCTTTGAGGGGTTAAAGATATAAACCATGTTCTCACTTCCCCAGCCAGACTCTGGACGAAACTTCTCATTTGAACATCTTCTACATCAATCTCATAAATTTCAAAGTAATCTATAATTTTCCTAGTGTGTTGTTGTGTTGTGTAGGTTCCAGTGCCATCAAAAGTGACAATTTTACTCTAATAGTCCTGTGGTATTACACTTAAGGGAGAAGGCAGCACAAGGTGAGCATATCTATTAGCCATGATTCTTGGTTGTGTAGGAGTAGTAACTGGAGTTGGGGTAACAGGGGGTGTTTGAGTTGTGGAGGGAGAACTAGAGGTAGTGGTTAGATGCTGAGTAGTGATTGGCTAAGGAGGGAGTGAAGGAATGAATGGAGGGGTGGATTGGACTTCAGAAAGGTGAGGGAATAATGATGAACTAAAAGAAAGTGAAGTTGTATCAGAAAGATCAGGGGTTTTTTAGTGGTAAGGGATGACTGAGAGGAGTTTTGTAGATGTCGATCAATTAACAAGTTGGCTCGTTGGACTTCAAGTTCTCTGATGAATTATGGATCTTGGGCCAAGTTCAATAGTTCAGTATCAGATGAAGTTCTAAATAGATAAGTTTCAAATTATTCGTCAAAAGGAAGGTCCTCTAAGAAAATCCACTCAACTAGGCATCAATGTGATCTAAACAAAGGTCTAGGGCTAACTGAACTTTCTTGCCTTTTGATGATCCTTGGAATAAAGTTGGGATTTTCAAACATAGGGGGAGGATTAGGATCAAGATTAGCCCTAGTGTAATGAGTCCTTCCTGAAGCCAGATTTCAAATCTTTAAATTCTTTTCTTTTATGAATGTTCAAAATAACTTCTAACACTCCTTTAAGATACTTTAAATTAAACTTTTAGGTTTCTTAAAGTTTTATTTCAACTGAGGATTTGTTCGTTCCCCAGTATGGTCACCACTATGTTATCACTCATATTTTCCTTAGAAGTTATTTAAAAGAAGGAAAGGATCCAAGGTAACTACAAACCAATATTTTAGACTTGGGTTCTAGCCAACCTAAGTCCAGAGAGGGCTCTCTCTTTATAATTTAGAGTTGTTTGCTATGATATTAGACTAGTTATTAGTGCTCGAGGAGTTGGTTTTGATTTGTTTGGTGGAATTAAGGAAATAGATGGGCAGAGCAGGTATTCAAGCCATTGGGTTATGGAGTCAAGCAGGAAAGGTTTAACAGGATTTGTTTAATCACTGAGGTAAGAGTTCACAAGGCAAGCTAGCACAACAGGGACAAATCTGAAAGGTTTTAATGGATGAAAATCCTAACCAGGGCCAAGGGCAATGAAGAATCCTTAATAGGGATTAATATGAAGAAGGGAAGTTCTGTAAGCAGCAAGGGCAGTTAAGAATTACGTACTAGGGGCCAATAATAGGAATGAATTATGGAAGTGAGGGAGCAATTAAGAATTCTTAGACTAAAGTATTTTAGCAGAAAACATTAAATAAGAAAACAGTTAAAATAGAGAGCACTTAAGCTAATTCTGATGATATTATTCCTTGTTTACTTTTAAGAATTATAAGAAAACACATGTGATATTTCATAACATAAAGGAAAACAATATTCAAACTCAGAGAAATGATACTTATTTGTTTCCCACAGCGCACATGAATCGAGTGAAATGTCCTCAGCTTTATTCAATCCAGTAAACCAGTCCAGCCTTGATTACAATAGCTCCTTTAGCTCAAAACAAAAAGTCCACAGAAATGCTTTTTAATCCACACTAATTACTTCAATTTCTGAAGTATTTATACAAAAATTAATACAAAATATCTCATAACCATATGAGATTTATTATAGGAAACAAAATTTATCTTCCACATGAAGATAGATATAAATGGAAAACAGATTGTTTGTTGTCCCTCTATTTGTGAACGAGCTAGATGTTGGAACTCAGATTTGCCTCTTGTAGTTGTCTTGGTAATTGTGTGTTGGACTTCACTCTTATCTTCACCTATTGATACTCTTTACCTATGCTGATACTCTTTACCCATATTTACCAGACTTTATCGTAGTAAAAAAAATTTTACTCCATAGATTTACTATAGTAACATTATAGTATATCCATCATATTGGTCCACCATTCGTTATCTAGTATTTTCATTCTGATCATCTTCCTGTACACTTCATTAGCTTCTGTGTACTTAGCAAAATTAGGTCTATTGGTTAATAGGTGCTTCACTTCATGTTCTATGTAAAATAGGTTTTCCAAGCGATCATAAAGCACCTTTCCTGTAGGTAGTGCTTTTGTTGCTGAAGAGTTGGCTTGGCACCTAGCCTGTTTGTTTAGTCTCTCAATATAGTCTTCATGTTTCATCAACTTGTCCTTTATGACTAGTGAGCTTGGAAGGCCTTTCTCTCTCAAAATGCCATATTTTAACATGAAGTTATCTATGTCTGTCTGAATACTCTGACACCTTTCCTCTAGATTAAGCATTAAGTTCCTCTTAGTAAGAACTTTCTTTATTTCAATGATGGTAGTTGTTCGGTCCTCAATTTCTAATTGATCTCTCTAGTGTATGTTTCTATTGTTCAAAAAATCAATCAATTGATTTACCTCTTTAGGCTTTTTTCCCAATTCTTCTTTGGTTCTCTGTATAACTTCCATAGCTAATTTAACTAGCTCAGTCTATTCAAAAATAACCTGAATAGAAGGCCAAATATCATTGATGGAATCAATGATATTGGCCCACAAAATATCTTTCATGTCTCTCAAATGTTTTTCCAATGTCAAGTCCTTCTCCAGGACTTTGATTCTTTCCTCCATTCTTTTTCTCTTTCTTTATTCTTCTTTATTCTGAATATGTGCAAGCTCATAGTTTGTTTCTAAACTTGAAATTTTCTCTTTAAGCTTTTTCAATTCTGTAGCCTGGATACTCATTTGTTCCATGGCTTTGATCACTTCATCTATTCTTTCTACTGTTGACCCTGCACTGGCTGATGTACTTGTAGTCGATGGGTCCCTGCTACTGGCAATTCTATTACTGGTGGAAGTGTTGATGCCAAGGCAATTGCCAGAGTAGAGGGCACTGTTGTAGAAACTATGGGCATGACAGTCTGAGGAGCGGTGGCCGGCTCACTCTGCCTAGACTGTATTACTTTCTTTAATTCCTTCTCAGTTTCCTTTAGTTGTTCATTTAAATTGAGCACTAGGTCCATAAGTTCTTCCTCCTTTTGCCTCTCTATAACTTCTGCAGTTTGAGGATGATGGAGAGGAAGGATTTCGAGCTGCTTTTTCAGTGCAACTATATCATCTTTTTTATTTTTAATCAATTGTTCAACTGCTTTGAAATCTTTGGGATCATGTCCCAATTCTATCACCAGATCTTCTAAACATTTTATCTTGATGTCTTTAGCCTAAGAGCAGGCATTTTCCAATTGCAGTTGTGCAGTGGTATTGTGCAATGAGTTTTGCAATTGATGAGCTGTGATGACTTTATTGGTCAAGGTGGAATAGACCATCTCACCAGTTTTCTTATGCAGTTCTGTTTGGTCAATAGGATGGATATCCTTTACCAAACCATCAAAATCAGTCTTTAAATAGTCCACCATGGATCTTGGCTGCTGCACAGTTGGCTTGAGGAAGCTCATCTGCATTTTCCCTTCCTTTATGTCAAAGGCTGACATAAGCCTATTCTAGTTAGTTGGAGCCATTTTGAGGTAACAAGCATAGATTTGAGCTTTCAATTTCTCATTCCTCACTTTTATTTCTTTATACTTTCCTTTAATATCTAGGTCCTGTTCAGAGGAAGCCCTAAAAGAACACACCTCTATGTTTTGTTGTCTTTCCAATGCTTGTATGTGTGAAGTAGATGGGGTCCCACCTGTTGGGATGGTCTGCATACTATCTATCCTTTCTACCACTGTGTTGCATGTGGTCTCCTCAGTATACTCTTCTTCTGCATAGGGGTTTAACCTTTTCCTTTTAGCAAAACTTTGATCAATAGGCCTCTTAGAAGGAGTGGCCTCTTCCCTGTCTCCTTTAAGATTTCTTTCCTTCTTGAGAGGAGCCTACAAAATAGGAGGGTTGCTCATGATTTGCTAAGGTTGAGCCAGCTCCTCTGAGATTTTGGGTTGCTCAGATTCTTCTTGTAGTCTTGAATGTTCCTGTTGTCTTGATGGCTCTACCTGTTCTGAGCATTTTTGTTGCTCTGAATCTTCTGCCTGTTCTAATGTACCTTGATGTTCTGATGGCTATGTACTGGGTTCCTGTGACTACCTTTGCGATGAAGCTTCTTCTGGCACCTATACAAAGGAATATTCATCAAGCCTTTTTTCTAAATCTACCCATACATTGTCAACTTCAACTTGTGTGCTATCCTGCTCTATTAAAGTGCCTTCCACCCATTCAGATTTATTAGCATATTGTTCAATCTTTGGGATCCTATGGTGGACATAAGGTGATAACTTATGTTTATGCCTTCTGTCAAAAATGAAGCTGCGAGGGTCATAGGCCCAGATGAAACTCTTTTCTAATCTCAGTCTCTAGAGGATTTCATTTGCCTCCTTACCTGCCTTTATGTTGTTGCAAATAAATGGGCCCAGGTGATCCTTTATTCTCAGCTAGGTCTTCTTATTGTTCTTGACAAAGTGAATTTCATCAGAATTGATCATTTGCTTGTAGTACTCCAAAGCAAATAATTGCATAGGGAGATATCTAGGTAGTTTATAAGGAGGCAGCTCACACCCATAAATTCTGATTTTGGTATGGTTTTGGTACAGGTACCAATCCCCAACCTTGTATTGTTTGGACAGCTGGAGAACCCTCTTAATGTCTACATTGATTCTGGGAGGGGGACTTCCTAATAACATTGTAGTCCTTAGATGTACAAACAAGTTGATGAAATCTATATACAGATAATGAGAAGAACTAGACCTGTGAAATATAGAAGTCCAGAAGATGACAAACCTAGGATTCCCTCTGGTATCAAGCTTTTTTACGAAGAAGGAAAACCTATCAGTTTGGTAGTAAAGAAAAAGATGATACAAGACTGATGAATATTTGAATACTCTCTCATTTTCTAATCTCATAAATTGATCATGTATTTTATCTGCAAAGAACTTGGCATAGTCAAACTTGACTACAGGAGGTTGACCAGGGGTGAAAATAGAAAAGTAGGAAAAAATCATCTCATCTACAAACTCATTAGTGGAAAAACCTAAAATGCAAGCAATCATTGTGATGATATCTTTGCCCAGATCAGAAAAAATGACTAGCACATAAGGAGGGGGGTCTTTTGGCATGTATCCTTCTTTGATGAAAGTCCGGCAGATTTGGGTGCTTATGGAACTCGACAAATTTGAAGATCTTTCAAGTAAATCAGAAATAGAAAGGGGAGTGAGATCTTGACCAGGTTGCAACTATAACATCTCATTTATGGACTCAGCTGTAACAATGAAAAGGATTTTCTAGTCAGAGGACATTACAGCTCTCATGATAGGGTCGTAGTTTGCGTGGTTGTAGTGGATAATATGCAAGAAGACATGGACACTAGGGAGTTGATACTTGGGTAGGCTTGATTCCCAGAGACCTATATTGTTTGCATGGTTCAAATAGTTGTCTCGGTATTTACAATGCAATTTCAAAGGGGTTTCATCAAAGGTGATGTCCTTTATTTGAAAATCTTTGTTAGTCAGGGGAAGATGGTCTAAATCTCTATGGGGAGTGGTAACTGGCATGACATTTAGGGCAATTGGAGTGTCCATCCTTGGTTCTTGTGGATTCAAGGACGAGGGCAGGCAATTTCAGGGATTTATGAAGAACTGGGTCGTTTTTAGGGAGTTTCAAGATTATCGAACAGCTTAATTTTACTAAATTACTTGATTTCTATGGCAATTTAGTCCAAGTTCAATATGAAAGTAGGGTTTCTTAGTAAAAATGAGAAAATACCTGGTTATGGTTGTATGGGTGATAAATGGCACTGGTGCGCAGTTTGAAGGGAGTGCACGGGTCTGTAACGGCAACTTGGAGTTCAGCGACTTCTTGAGGTTGACGGTTGGAAGAAGGGTGATAGTTTGATTGTACTCTACGTGTGCATGGAGAGAAGAAGGTTATTTTGTTTTGATAAAACAAAAATAATGATTATTTTTGTTTTTATTTGCAAAGTCAATGTTTTTGGCAGGTATAATGAAAGTGACAGTTGGCACCAACTAATGAATGGGATGTTTTGTCGTTTAGTGGGGGTGGTAAGCAGAGGCGGTAAGCGGAGTTTATCACACCACTTTTGGGCTTTCGACGGTATTGGGAGAGGTCCACTCAATTCCATTCATTGGGTGACATGTAGCGGCGAGTAAATAGTGAAACCGCTAACATCAGGCGGGTAAAGGTCAGCATCGGAGACTGCCCGATATGAGAGTCAACCGTTAGATCTGAAGGAGTCTAGATGGGGATTTTATTGGGAATTAATGGGGGGCCCAATGGGATTATGACTGTTGATTAGGGAGATTAATGACGTCGGAGGTGAAGTGATTGGAGGAGGGTTCTTAATTAATCACAGATTAATTAATTAATCCATTTTTAATGCGACAGAGGTTATAAGTCTTAATTAACCGTAGATAGATTAATTAATCTATCAATTAATTAATCCATCTAAATATTTTATCTGTTATGGTTTATATTTCAAACCTTGGGAGCGGGATATTATCATAAGAAACTTTAATAATATATACGAGAAAGGGATATATTTCCAAGGAGTTAAATATAGTAGATTCATGTTAATATGAAATGGAAACGGGGATGAAAAATGCGCCAAGTCAAATGCTTTTGAAATATATTCACTCTCATATTTGAACATTATAAGTTAGGCTTAGGTGCATTTTGTGGGTTTTATATGGGGGTTTTGTATGAGGATAATTATTTTTCCCAAGCAAATAATGGTTTTGCCTTAGGAAAAAAGGGATTTTTTACGGAAAATGAATGGATTATGGAAGTTGTGAATGTTGATGAGAGGGTTTTAGCACTTAGAACCTGTAAGTCATTGGACCGAGGGTCCAGTCCCTCCAGAAGTCAGAGAAATGCTCTGAGCCCCTTTAACTTTAAGGTTTTAGGTACTGCGATTGTTGTTTGTGGGAAGTTAGTGAAATAGGGATAAAATGAATGAGGGAATTAATAACTTTATTTTGTAAATATCTCATTGTTATCCATGCTTTTCAAAGTGATATGATGATGAAAGTAAATTATGTGAGTTTTAACTAATCATTCATCATACTTAATTCTGCAACCATTCATCTACTTACCCACCTACACATCCTACCATTTTTTCTACTTTTATTGGAGTGCACTTAAACTGGCAAACCCTTATCAAACTTTTCTTTTCTTTTACAATGAAACCTATCTAAGCCTATCCTTATTACATCCAAGGGCCTATATTAAACTGTTGAGCTCCTTTTATTCACTCTACCTATCTACTTATCTTCCAAGATTAAACAATTTGGTCAGATTTTATTCTCTATCTCTAAGCATGAAATTCAAAACATGGAATAACCAAGTTTAAACTATTTGGTTACCATGGATTGTGGCATAAGTAACAAGTTGCGCACAATCATTATTATATAAAAAGTAAAATAGCAGTGGCATTTGGACTTGCACACTTTCATGGTCTTTTTCCTTTTCCTTGGGGTTCATTATTTTTTTATCTTTTTTGACCTTTTTCATTCTTTTTGTCCTTTGATTTTTCTTTTAGGACATATCATCTTTACATTTTTTTTTTTTGAATATGGAAAACATTTGCAGAAATCAATGGTATGTACATATTTTAGAGATAAACTAAGTCAATCATAAATTATGACACCTATTGGTATAGGAACATAACATACCAAACAAACCAACCAGGATCTTCCTCATCCAGATGGCCTCACATGATGCCTGACTCGCAGTGATATACTCTTCCTCTGTTGAAGTGAGTGCAACCGATCTTTATTTCTTGTTGTACCAAGAAACTACCTTGACCCAATACTGAAGGTCCCTCCTGATGTGCTTTTTTGGTCGGATAAACTCCCTACCCAATATGCATTGGTGAAGCCTTGAAGCTTCACTCCCTTTTTCTGTCTGTACCATAATCCATACTGAGAAGTACCCCTGAGGTATCTCAACACATGCTTTTTCGCCTTCCAATATAGATTGGTAGGCCTAATCATCGCTTGACTAAGATGGTTAACTACATAGCACATATCCGGTTGTGTGTTCACCAAGAACATCAGTGAACCCAAAAGCTGTCTGTAAATAGTAGCTTCCACTACTTCTCTTGAAGTAGCATCCTCCTTCCTCCAGTTACCTGCTAGACGAGTCTCCATGAGTTTGCTGCTCTCCATGAGGAATTTCCTAAGTATCTCGTTGGCATACTTACCCTGAGACACAAACAACTCCCCATCTCCCTACAATACCTCCATGCCAGGAAAGTAATCCATGATCCCCGTGTCCTTCATCTCAAACTCTCTTGCAAGGTCCTCCTTGCAAGAGTTGATCAATTAATAATCACTTGTCAGTATGAGATCATCAACATAAAGTACAATGATCAACAATTTACCTTCCACCACTATGTGTTACACGTTCGCATCCGCTTCACTCTTCGTGAAGCCCAACCCAGTGAATTAGTTTTCTATCCTGATGTACCAAGCATAAGGTGCTTGCTTCAGCCCATACAATGCTCTCTTGACCCGGCACATATGCAACTGATATTCAAAGGCCTTGTTAGGTTCCTATACCAATAGGAGTCATAATTTTGAATGACTAAGGTTAAGCCTTGTTATATTGTACATACCTTTTCTTTCTACAAATGTTTTCCATATTATTTAAAAATTAAAAAATGTAAAGAGGGTATGTCCTAAAAGAAAATCAAAGGATAAAAAGAAAAAGAGAAGGTCAAAAAATGAAAATATATGAATCCCAAAAAACAAAAAGAGACCATGAAAGTGTGCAAGTCTAAATGCCACTACTATTTACTTTATGCATAATAATGATTGTGTGCATCTTGTTATTTATGCCACAGTCCATGGTAATGAAACTTTTTAATCTAGGTTATTTCAGGCTTTGAATTTTATGTGTATAGTTAGAGAATAAAATATGACCAAACAGTTTAATCTTGGCAGATCATTAGATAGGTAGAGAAAATAAAAGGAGCTCATTAGTTTAATATAAGCCCTTGGATGATATAAGTTTAGAATTAGAAAGATTACTTTTCAAAAGAAAAATGGATATTAAGGGTTCACTAGTCTGAATGCACCCAAATAAAATGAAGAAAAAATGGTAGGGTAAGTAATGGGTAAGTAGAAGAAAGGTTGTTGAAGTATAAAGTTGATTGGATCAAACACGTGTATCATGCTAAGACGCATATTTCTATATGTGTGATCAACTATGGAAGCAAAAACAAAGGTTTGCAAGTTAATATGTTTAACTCCCCCTCATTCATTTTTCCCCTTACTTACTATCTTCCTATCCACAAATATGTTCGAATACTCTAAATCCTTCAAGTCTAAGAGGCTCAGAGCATTTCTTTGACTTTTGGTGGCACTGGACCCTCGGCTTAATGACTTATGGACATCAAGTGTTAGAATCCCCTTCATAAAATTTATTTCCCTTCATTTCCCTAATAAAACGCTTTTCCTAAGGTTAAACTCCATTAACCTATGAAAAGTGAGAAATACCATGTTAAATCCCATTTCATTCAAAAACCCACCAAAGATTTTATCTTAAGTTAAGTGTATATAAAGAAAATGTACAAATATTACATTACACATAATACTATTTTCACCTCCTCTCATTTCATGTCATATTAATTTCTAATTTAATTATATAGCTCCCATAATTCCTTGTTTCTCCTATATAAATAAATCCCTATGAATTATCCCCACCCATAGTTTAACTATAAACTATAGTTTTATTCTATTCCCCCCGATGAAACCCACTTAACCCATCAATTATTCGTGAAGTTAAGTTAAACCTTCATTAAAACTTGTTCGATCCCCTAACCCCATGATTAACTCCATAATAATCACAATCTATCGTAATTAGAGCCCCTGCCCCCCCCCCCCAAACCTTCGTCCGTTTCCTCCGCGCTAGTTTTCCACCCGAATATCATCCAATTATCTGCGCCCAAATCAAATGGCGCACAGCCATATCGAGCTCACCTGATGCCCGACCTTTACCCGCCCAATCAATTAAACACAAGATTAAATATTAAAAAATCCCAATCCACTAAGAATTAAAGATATGGGCCCCCCTCGAAGCCCATGCTTTTATCACCCACACACCTCCCTCACACGACTGCCATCCGATCACCATCTCCCTCATCCAACGGTCCACAGCCATATCGGCCACGCTCGATGGCCGATCGTTACCGACCCGATAAAGCAATTTTCCCCCGAACCCCAAATGCTACGCGTCAGCTGTGGAGGTAGATCGGGTGACCCTCCTCAATACCACCTTCACCACAAAAGCGGTGCAATGGCCTGGGAAACCACCTCCCCGCTCAACCCGAGAAACCACTCACTGTTCATAATATAAAAATCCCACGCCAAATTTAAAAAGTTGCTCGTTAAAACCCTGAAAATCCTCGTTTTCATTCCTTTTTCCCTGTTTCACATTAAAACCTATGAAACCCTTTCAGTGCCACCCTGAACCTATATAACACAATTCGACCTCCGATTACTTTTAAAACATTGCCATGACTCCTTCCCCAGACATCCTTGTGCAATAAATCCATCAATTGCCTTTCCTACCAACCTATGCTTCCTTAACGATTGTTGTATTTTGCAGGTAATTAGCAAAAGACCAGAGCTTGGATAAACAATTTTGATACTAGTCACAAAACTTGTTTATTCCAAGACTCGAAAGGAAATCTATTTAAAAACATTCATTCAGAAGAAGAAAACAGTTATACATATAACAGAGAAAGAAATAATTCACACAGAGACATTGACTATTAAAACAAAGGAACTAGACAGAGCATACAGTCAAAAGACAAACATATCAAACATACAGAAAGTTGATCAATATCCATTACCATATGCTGATACATATAAAAAACTAAATAATTTACTATTGAAATACACAGTAAAAATTTAAAATGTACAGTAAAAGTAGAAACACAGTAAAGGATATTGAGAGGTCATCAAAGTAAAAGTGTATCAATTCAAAGAGTATCAGTGTCAAAGTGTATCAGATGAAAGCCAAAAGTTAATGAAGCTTCCAGCATGAAAGATCAAAACAGCAAGGCAGCATAAAGGGCTAGAAATCAAACCATAAAAGCCGATAACACCAAAATAAAGGGGACAACATGAAAAACAGTTCAATAGTTGTCTCTATCTTCTTACATGAAGATATTTCTTTTTTCCTAGATTATTTCTGAATAGAGTTTCAGATATTTTGTAACTTCATATGTATAAATACTTCATACTTTGAAGTATGTAGGGTGGATTCTTAGATGTTTCTATAGACCTCTTGATCAAAATACTGTAAAGCTATTGTATCATTGACTGAGCCAACAAGCTGGATTGATGAATAAAGACAAGATATTTCACAGTATGCATGTGTTAAGCGAAGTGCAGACAAGTATTTTCTCATGTTATTGCTATCTTTCTTAAAGTTTTTCCACAATATTTAATGTATTTCTGAATCTTAATGCTATAACTAGAACAATATCTCAGAATTTGTTTAATTACATTCTGTTTTAATAGTTAGGCATATAAATGTTTTCAACTGATATCTAAGTTAAGTAATTCTTAATTTCTCCTTAGTTTAGGTTGTTTTCTTGCTAATCTAGATCAAAGGATTCTTAATTGCCTTTTTCTTTTGATTACCCTTTATTCCTCGTTTATATCTCGGTCTGAGAATCCTTAATTTCTCTCTCACCCTGATTAAAACCATTTCATGCCCCCCTGCCCCAAAGACCTGCACTTTACTCTGCTAGCTTGCCCTTTGAACATTCGCTTTAGTGAGTTGATCTAGTTCTGTTGCCCTTCTGTTGACTCCATAGCCCAATGGTCTAAAGACATCATTCTATCCATCCGTTTAAAGAATCCCACCATCCAATCTTCAATACAAATCAAAAACCCCTCTCTGAACCTTCATAAGTAACCTGAAATCCGAGCAAACAAAGCTAAATCATATAGAGAGAACCCTCTCTGAGCCATAGGTTGGCTAGAGCCTATGCTCCAAATTTGTTTTGTGGTTACCTTGGTCATTTTCTTTCTTCTAATAACTTCTAGAGAAATATCTAAGTGATAACATAGTGGAAACCATACTGGGGACCATCGAATCCTTAGTCCTAATAAAGCTTTAAGAAAATTCTAAATCTACATTTTGAGCCTCTTAAAGTTATTTGTTAGAAGTTATTTTGAAACAATCTCACAAAAACAATCAAAATTTTGAAATTATGGCTTCTAGGAAGACTCATTTTACAAGGGCTAATCCAGATCTAAACCCTGCCCCAGTAGTTGATAATCCCAACCTAATTTCAAGAAAATCTAAAAAAGAAGAAATTTTGGTTAGCCAATTACCATTAGTTAAAGATAATTCATGTCCTGATGAATGGTTCTTTTTAGAAGAAATTCCCTTTGATGTGCCATTTGATCTTTCATTATTTAAAAGAAAATCTGAAAATGCAATTGATGAAATAGTTCTAGATCCTAGTTTTATTGCAGACCTTGAAATTCAATAGGCCAACAAATCAATTGATGAATACATTCTGAGATCTCCATAATCATCCATTAATACTACCACAAACCCTGGGCTTTCTGAACAATTATCCACTACTTTTAGTTCACCATTGTTCCCTTCAACTTCAATAATAATACCTTCTGAAGTCCATTCTTCACCACCATTTATACCTACACTCCCTCACCAACCTATCATTACTCATTCATCATCTACTAGCCCTGGTTCTTCATCCACTGTTGCATCATCTCCAAGTACCTCAACCCCACATCTCAGGCCCTCCCAATTTAAAGCAATGGCAAACAGATATGCTCCTCTTGTTTTACCTGCCCAACTTCATGATATGCCTGCAGATTATCAGAGTAAGATTTTCCTGTTTGATGCTACTAGTCATTACACTGCCCAACAACATGTAAACAATATGTCTGACTTTTTTGAACTACATGAAATAGATGAAGCTGATGTCCAGATGAGACTTTTTGCCCAATTTTTGACTGGTGATGTCAAGAAGTGGTTTAAAGCCTTTCCTGCCAACCACATTACAGACCTAGCAAATTTTCAAATGTTGTTTATTGATAGGTGGGAAAAGAAAAAGAATCCCTTACAAATCCTTTCAAAATATGAGAATATTCGAAGAGGACCTAATGAAACTGTTCAAGATTACTATACTAGATTCAATAAGATATATAACACATTCCCAATTAACCTTAGAACCCCACCTGACTTAGCATTAATAAAGTTCCCTGATGGTTTTGACACAGATATGGCATACCAACTTAGGGAAATAAATCCCCCAACATTAGAAGAAATGCAAAGTGTAGTTGCTATGGTAGAAGCTAATTTGTTAGCTAAAAGGGCTAGAGTTAGAAATGAAAGGAGAGGAACTACAAAGGATGAAACTTCACTATCTAACCTTAAAATAGATAGTTTAGACAAAAGTATGGAAAGACTAATGGATAGAATAAAGAATATGGAGAGGAAACCTCAATGGGATAACCAACAAGCACCTTTAGTTAGAAACCCAAATTTTAGAAAAAACCAAAACATTGGGGAAAATGGACCAGATCAAAATGTTAGGCCTCCTTTTCAAGAGAATTATGCAGAGACATCTCATCCAGAAGATCCAAAACAAGATACACAAATTAACCTAATGGGAATAAATGATGAGAACATTGTTTTTCTAACCCAAGATGAGCAGGAACTGTATATGTTGCAGCAATTATAAATACAGTCTGGGGAATCATTTGATTATAAACAAGGATACGATTTTTCCATCTTTGAAGTACATAAATAGTAAAATCTAAGAAAAAAAAGAATGTTGATGTCCCTGACCAAACCAAGAAAACAGTACCAAATCAACCCAAGAAAATAAAGGAAGCCCCTGTTTCAAAAATCCTCCAAATTCTCCATAGGGAAAACCCAAAACCTTCTAACCCCATAATTGTATACATAACCTCTAATCAACCTTATGCTGATCAACCATCCACTTTAATTCCCCCTAAGGAACCAGTGGACAAAGCTCAAAACATTAGATTTGAAAATCCACATAAGGAGATCCTCAATAAAGAAAAAGAAGATAATCCTACTCAAATCCCTGCTGCAAAAATTAAAAGCCTTCAAATAGAAGGGTCTCTTTGCCATTCAGTTTGGGAACAGAGATAGAAAAGCTAAAGATTTCATTCCCTTTAACAAAACTCATCAGGAATGAAACTTATAAATCATAGATAAACTAGACCTTAAACATTGCTGAAAATGAGGATTCAGTCAACTTGTTTGATGAGCAACCAAAACTCATATTTGGTCCAGATGTTAATGGCAAAGCATTAGAAGGAGGAGTTCCACCTTTTTACATTAGCCTTAGTATCCATGACAAAATTCTACACAATGAAATGTTGGATTCTGGGGCCTCTCGCAACTTAATGCCCAAATCAGTAATGGAGAAATTAGACCTAGAAATTACAAGGCCTTACAAAGACTTATTCTCATTTGACTCCAGTTAGGTAAAGTGTCTAGGATTGATCAAAGACCCGTGTTTCACTTTAGTTCAATATCCTGCCAAAAGCATCCTTATGGATATTGTAGTTGCTGACATCCCACCAAAGTATGGCATGTTGTTATCCAGAACATGGGGAGCCAAACTTTAGGGATCCTTACAACTAGATATGTCATATGCAACAATCTTTGTTTTTGGACAACCTAAGAAACTATACCGAGAAACCTTAATGAAATATATGGTAAGTAGCTAGGATCGGCCTCAAAACTTTCTCATCTTCTCCATACACTCAGATATTGATTCTTTTACCCTGTATAATGTTGATCAAACACAAGAATAAATTTTAGACAGTACTAATACAGAACCAAAAGAAATTGCAGTTTCTACACAAAATGAAACTAATCAGACTACAAAATTGTTCAATGAAAAAGACGATCAAATTGCTATAAATGATGAAAAGTTTGTTGGACCAGATAGTGTAAATATAGATCATGAGATTTTATGGCATCTGGAATTTGATGGCTTAGTCAATAGGTTAGGAGTAGGAGCAAGAGTGTGGATATATAATTTGGAAAATAATTACTCAGAAGGCCATGAATGTAGATTGAATTTTAAATGTACCAGCAATATGGCCGAATATGAAACATTAATTTTAGGTCTTAAGTTAGTTAGGAATCTAGGAGCTAAAAGAGTTTCTATCATGGGAGACTCTGAACTAATTATAAAACATATTGATGATGTATATATGACAAAGGACCCTAGATTAAGTTTTTATAGGGGAACTATCATAGAAATACTTAACACTTTCCTAGAAACAAAGCTTGAAGTAATCCCTAGAAAACACAACATGCAAGCCCATAGTTTAGTAATGTTTGCTAGCACCTGCAAACTACCCTTCTAACGTAACCATCAGTACATTGTTGAAGTTAGGCATAGACCGGCAATTCCAGGTAATTTGAAGAATTAGCGAGTATTTTCTAATGATAAATTGATAAATAAATTTTTAATTTCAGAAGAGGAATTTACCAATAATAATATAGATACCGATACATTAATAGATCCCGACACTATGGATGAGATAGAAATAAATGAGGTAGAAGGAGATGAAATAGATAGACTCAACCCAACTAAATTTACCAAATTAGATGTAGATAACTTAGAGCAAATTGAGATTGATAAAATAATCAGTGAAGAAACCTACGTAATTAATCTCAAGGATAATTTCTTACCAAAAGGATTAACCCCTCTAGAAGATTTATATGATTCAAATGATGTTCCTAGGAAACCTAAAATGGAACCTCAAGATCTGATATAGAGAAATGGAATATAGGACCGATGAAAATTCTAAATTGATCAAACTTTCAAAATCATTACCCCCAATTGAAAAAGTGAAATACATTTAGTTGTTGAAACAATTTCAGGATGTCTTTGCTTGGAGTTATGAGGACCTCAAATCCTATGATACCAACATCATCTAGCACACAATTACTACTAAAGAAAATAAAAATCCTTTCAAACAAAAGCTTAGAAGGATTAATCCTATCTTATTACCTGCAATTGAAAAAGAAATTCAAAGGATTTATGATGCCAAAATAATTGCACCAATCAAATTTTCTAATTGGCTCTCAAACTTATTGCCAACTAGAAAGAAAACTTGTGAGATCAAACACTGTGTGGCTCTTAGAAACCTCAACAAAGTATCACTAAAAGACAATTACCCTTATTTGGATAAACCATAGTCTCATTGTTGGATGGGTTTTCTAGTTACAATCAAATCTTGGTTCATCCAGATGACCAACCCAAAACTGCCTTTACTACTCCTTGGGGCACATTTATGTATGTAAATATTCCTTTTGGGCTAATGAATGTAGGAGCCACTTTCTAGAGGGCTATGGATATAGCCTTTCCAAAAGAAATTCATGATTTCCTTGGGATATATTTAGATGATATCATTGTATTTTCAAAATCTGACAATCAACAGTTGGATCATCTAAGGAAAGTTTTTATTAAATGTAGGAAATTTGGAATCTCCTTAAACTCCAAAAAGTCCCTGTTTGGGTTAGAAGAAGGAAAGTTGTTAGGTCACATAATTTCAAAAGATGGTATAAGAATAGAACCTGCTAGAATAGAAGCCATCCTGCAAATAAAACACCCTAGGAACATTAAAGAGTTAGAAGCTTTCTTAGGAAAAATTAATTTTCTTAGAAGATTTATATCTAATCTGGCAGAGTTAATTAGATCACTAAACAACATGCTGAAAAGGACTCCACCATAAAATGGACTGTTGAGGCTAAAAAATCCCTTGAAGACATCAAACTAGACTTGACTAAAACACCTATGTTAATTAGTCCTAAATTTGACAGAGATTTCATCTTGTTTTCCTTTGCTTCTGAGCACACAATTGCTGCTATTCTATTGCATAAAAATGAGCAGGGCTATGAACAACTTGTGGGTTTCTTCAGCAAAGCCCTGAGAGATTCCCCCTTGAAATATAATATAATGGAAAAAAGTCCTTGGCTTTAGTCAAAGCCATTAAGTACTTTAGGGTATACATCTTATATTCTCATATAGTAGTCTATGTTCCTAATTCAGTAGTTAAAGACATACTAACTCAGGATGGTCCTGATGGAAAGAGGGGAAAGTGGGTTGCTACTATTTTGGAGTATGATATAGAAATAAAACCTACTAAGTTAATCAAGGACAAAGTTTTAGCCAAGCTCATGGTTGAATCAAACTATTAGGACTTGGATATAAACTTTATTGCAGCAATAGATAATGAAGACAAGATGATGACTCCACTAATCAGCCGAGCCTTTATTGAATCTCCTTGGTATGCTAATATTATTTATGTTTTACTGAATTTACGAGCTCCTCCTAAATTATCTAGGACTAAAAGCAGGTTTTTGAAGATGAAATCCTTGATATTTTGTATATTAGACAATGCTCTATTTTGGAGAGATCATGAAGGTATTCTTCTTAATTGCTTATTAAAAGATGAATTTGACAAATTTTTGCAAGAGTTTCATGCAGGTGACTGTGGAGGACACCTTTACTGGAAGACCACTACAAATAAAATCCTTAGAGCTGGTTTCTACTAGCCTACCTTGTTTGCTAATGTCAAAAAAAATGTGACCTCCTATCACAAATGTCAAATTTTTGAGGGGAAGAAAAAACTCTTACCTTTACCCCTCAAGCCAATCTCTGTAGAAATACCTTTTCAGCAATGGGGTTTAGACTTCATTGGTGAAATTCACCCACCCTCCTCTGCCCAGCACAAATGGATCCTCACAGCCACAAACTACTTCAAAAAATGGATAGAGGCCATACCTTCAAGGCAAGCCATAGATACTGTTATCATAACCTTCCTTGAAACCAATATTCTATTAAGATTTGGATGTCCAACTAAGCTCATTACTGATAGTGCAACATCCTTTAAATCCAAAAGAATGATAGATTTCTGCAATAAATACCATATCTCCCTTGGCCATTCCACAGCCTATTACCCTCAAGGTAATGGAATGGTAGAATCCTCAAACAAAATCCTAGTAAATGTCATCATGAAGTTACTAGAGGACAATAAGAAAACTTGGAATAAAAAGCTAGTCAATGCCTTATGGGCAGACAGATTGACTACTAAGAAATCAATTGGTACTTCTCCCTATCAACTAGTTTATGGGATGGAAGTTGTCTTTCCATCCTCTTTGGGAGTATTAGTAATGAATATACTTCAATAATTGCAGGTTGAACCGAATAGTATCAAAAGAAGAATCAACCAAACTATTCATCTACAACAAACCAAAGAAGAGGTCTATGTTAGGTCTCAAGTTGTGCAGGAAAAGATTAAAAATATTTTTGATAAGAGAACCAAGGTTGAATATTTCTACATTGATGACAAAGTGCTCAAGTGGATTCAAGGAGGGAAGACAAAGGCAAACATGGGAAATTTGATTTCCTATGGAAAGGTCCCTATGTCATTTATGCTTATAGAGGAATTAATGCCTTCTTCTTAAGGGAAATTAATGGTACAGATACAGAAGGTGGCCAGTGAATGGTCAAATGCTAAAACATTACTTTGAACCAAGTTACTAATATTCATTCCTCATTTGTACATACTTTATTTACAAAGTCTAGTTTGGATTTGATGGTGATTTTTGAAGTTGAAGCTCGAAGAAAAGGCCCTAAGATTTAAAATATTCGCTGTCATAAGTATCAATAATGCAGATTCACAAAAGGACACTTTGCAAGGTAACATCAACAACAATTCAAAGGCTACATATCTTTAGAGTTGTTGACATTTCACTAGAAAATGCCATCCCCAAGTGGAGCCACTATTAGGTTCCTATACCAATAGGAGTCATAATTTTGAATGACTAAGGTTAAGCCTTGTAATGTTGTACATACCTTTGCTCTCTACAAATATTTGCCATATTATTTAAAAATTAAAAAATGTAAAGAGGGTGTGTCCTAAAAGAAAATCAAAGGACAAAAAGAAAAAGAGAAGGTCAAAAAATGAAAATATATGAACCCCAAAAAACAAAAAGAGACCATGAAAGTGTGCAAGTCTAAATGCCACTACTATTTACTTTATGCATAATATTAATTGTGTGCAGCTTGTTATTTATGCCACAATCCATGGTAATAAAATTGTTTAATCTTGGTATGCTTTGAATTTTATATGTATAGTTAGAGAATAAAATCTGACCAAAGAGTTTAATCTTGGTAGATCATTAGATATGTAGATAAAATAAAAGGAGCTCATCAGTTTAATCTGAGCCCTTGGATGATATAAGGTTAGAATTAGAAATATTACTTTTCAAAAGAAAAATGGATGTTAAGGGTTTGCTAGTCTGAATGCACCCAAATAAAATGAAGAAAAAAAGGTAGTGTAAGTGATGGGTAAGTAGAAGAAAGGTTGTTGAACTATAAATTTGACTGGATCAAACACATGTATCATGCTAAGACACATATTTCTATATGTATGATCAACTATGGAAGAAAAAACAAAGTTTTGCAAGTTAATATGTTTAACTCCCCCTCATTCATTTTTCGCCTTACTTACTAACTTCCTATCCACAAATATGTTCTCATACTTTAAATCCTTCAAGTCAAAGAGGGTCAGAGCATTTCTCTGACTTTTGGTGGGACTGGACCCTCGGCTTAATGACTTATGGACATCAAGTGTTAGAATCCCCTACATAAAATTCATTTCCCTTCATTTTCCTAATAAAACTCTTTTCCTAAGGTTAAACTCCATTAGCCTATGAAAAGTGAGAAATACCATGTTAAATCCCATTTCATTCAAAAACCCACAAAATATTTTATTCTAATTTAAGTGTATATAAAAGAAATGTACAAATATTACATTACACTTAATACTATTTTCATCTCTACTCATTTCATGTCATATTAATTTCTAATTTAATTATATAGCTCCCATAATCCCCTGTTTCTCCTATATAAATAAATCCCTATGTATTATCCCCACCCATAGTTTAACTATAAACTATAGTTTTATTCTATTCCCCCCGATGAAACCCACTTAACCCATCAATTCTTCGCGAAATTAAGTTAAGCCTTCATTAAAACCCATCTGATCCCCTAACCCCATGATTAACCCCGCAATAATCACAATCCGTCGTAATTAAATCCCCTAGCCCCCCATAAACCTCCATCCATTTCCTCCATGCTACTCTGCCACCCAACTACCATCTGATCATCTGCGGCCAAATCAAACAACACATAGCGATATCGGGCTCACCCGACACCTGACCTTTACCCACCCAATCAATTAAACCCATGATTAAATCTTAATAAATCCCAATCCACCGAGGATTAAAGCTCTGGGCCCCCTCGAAGCCCATGCTTTTATCACCCGTGGACCTCCCTCGCCCGACTGCTATCCGATCACCATCCCCCTCATTGGATGGTCCACAGCCATATCGGTCGCGCCTGATGGCTGATCGTTACCCGCTCGATAAAGCAGTTTTCCCCTGAACCCCAAATGCCATGTGTAAGGTGCGCAGGTAGATCGCGTGACCCCTCCTCAATACCACCTTCACCATAAAAGCGGTGTGATGGCTTGACAAACCACTTCCCCGCTCATTACGAGAAACTACTCATTATTCATAATATAAAAATCCCACGCCAAATTTAAAAAGTTGCCCGTTAAAACCCTGAAAACCCTCGTTTTCATTCCTTTTTCCCTGTTTCACACTAAAACCTATCAAACCCTTCTGGCGCCACCCTGAACCTCTACAACACAATTTGACCTCCGATTACTTTCAAAACATTTCCACTTCTCCTTCCCCAGACATCCCTGTGCAATAAAGCCATCTATTGCCTTTCTTGCCAACCTATGTTTTCTTAATGATTGTTGTATTTTGCAAGTAAATAGAAGAATACCAGAGCTTGAATAAAAAAATTTGATACTAGTCACAAAACTTGTTTATTCCAAGACTCAAAAGGAAATCTATTTAAAAACTTTCATTCAGAAGAAGGAAACAGTTATACATAGAACAGAGAAAGAAATCATTCACATAGAGACATTAACTGTTAAAACAAAGGAACTAGACAGAGCATACAATCAAAAGACAAACAGATCAAACATACAGAAAGTTGATTAATATCCATTACCATATGATGATACATATAAAAAACTAAATAATTTACTATTGAAATACACAGTAAAAAGTGCAAATGTACATTAAAAGTAAAAACACGGTAAAGGATACTGAAAGGTCATCAAAGTAAAAGTGTATCAGGTCAAAGAGTATCAGTGTCAAAGTCAGATGAAAGCCAAAAGTGAATGAAGCTTCCAGCATGAAAGATCAAAACATCAAGGCAGCATAAAGGGCTAGAAATCAAACCATAAAGGCTAGCAACACCAAAATAAAAGGGACAACATGAAAAATAGTTCAATAGTTGTCTCTATCTTCTTACATGAAGATATTTCTTTTTTCCTAGATTATTTATGAATATAGTTTCAGATATTTTGTAACTTCATATGTATAAATACTTCATAATTCGAAGTATGCAGGGTGGATTCTTAGACATTTCTACAGACTTCTTGATCAAAAGACTATAAATCTATTGTATCATTGACTGAGCCAACAAGCTGGAATGATGAATAAAAACAAGATATTTCACCGGATTCATGTGTTAAGCGAAGTGCAAAAAAGTATTTTCTCATGTTATTGTTATCTTTCTTAAATTTTTTCCACAATATTTAATGTATTTCTGAATCTTAATGCTATAACTAGAACAATATCTCAAAATTTGTTTAATTACACTCTATTTTAACAGTTAGGCATATAAATGTTTTCAACTGATATCTAAGTTAAGGAATTCTTAGTTGCTCCTCAGTTTAGGTTGTTTTCTTGTTAATCTAGATCAAAGGATTCTTAATTTCCCTTTTCTTTTGATTACCCTTTATTCCTCGTTTATATCCTGGTCTGAGAATCCTTAATTTCTCTCTCACCCTGATTAAAACCATTTCATCCCCCCTGTCCCAAAGACCTTCACTTTACTCTACTAGCTTGGCCTTCGAACATTCCCTTTAGTGAGTTGATCCAGTTCTGCTTCCCTTCTGTTGACTCCATAGCCCAATGGTCTGAAGAAATCATTCTATCCATCTGTCTTCAATAAAAATAAAAATAAAAACCCCTTAACCTTCACAACTAGCCTGAAATCCCAACAAACAAAGCTATACCATATAGAGAGAGCCCTCTCTAAGCCATGGGTTGGCTAGAGCCTATGCTCAAAAGTTGGTTTGTGGTTACCTTTCTCATTTTCTTTCTTCTAATAACTTCTAGAGAAATCTCTGAGTGATAATAGGTCTCAAAACCTTCAGGCTTCTCTATGTACACCTCTTCCTCAATGATGCCATTAAGGAAGGTTGCCTTCACATCCATCTGATGTATCTTCCAGCCCATCTGTGTTGATAGTTCCAATATAGATCTGATTGATGAGCACCTTGGAACATGAGCAAAGGTCTCATCATAGTCAATCCCCTCTACTTGTGAAAAGCCACAGATGACAAATCTAGCCTTATGCTTCTCCACGCTATCATCTTCAACTTTATTTACCTTGTAAAGCCAATGAGATCTCACTATTGGCTTGTCCTCCAGTCTCTAGGCCACATCCCAAACACTATTTATGGAGTCATACTCCTCCATCATGGCATCAACCCAAACCAGCTACTGCAACGCTTCCTTAATCGAAGATGCCTATGTCACAACACATTCTCACATAAGAGCCATGTATCCAGTGTACCGCTTAGGTGACCTCCTCTATGTAGAGAAGTGCGTGCTCCCACATTCTCCCATGCATCATCCAACAATCTGTCAGCCTCTCTGGTGCACTTTCTTCCCTCTCTGGAAGACTCTGCCTGAGTGGATGTCTCCACTTCCAAATCCTTTGCATGTGGTTTCTCCACATCAATATGAGGCTCCTCAACCTTGGGAGCTAAAATCTCCTCATCCGCATATAGCTCAAGCTCCCTCTCAAGGGAAACTCACATGGCATTCTCCTCATCAAATGTGACATCCCTGGGAACTGTTGTCATCCTGCTAGTTGGAAAGTGCACCCGATTGCTGTGAGGTCTATCAATGTACCCCATAAATATCCCCAACTATGTTGTAGGCTTAAGATTCTTCCATTCATCTTTGGTCACATGGCAATATATCGATGACCCTAAAATCCTAAAGTGACCAACATCTAGCCTCTTACTAGAATAAGCCTCCTCTAGTGTTTTCATCTCAAGTATCCGATGTGGGCTATAGTTCTGAACATAAACCTTTTTTTGTTGCATGCCTCATCCCATAAGCATAGTGGTAGGCCTTCATCATGAAGCATCGCCCTTGTTGCCCCTACTATGATTATGTTCTTCCTCTCGGCCACCCCATTCTATTCAGGGTTATGGGGTGTTGTCAACTCCCGTTTAATCCCTTCCACTGTAAAAAAATTCTTAAACTCATTTGAGACATACTCACCACTGTTATCACTTCGTATAGATTTAACCTTCTTGCCCAACTCTTTCTCCACAAATGCTTTAACTCAAAAAACTTTGTGAAAATTTGATCCTTTTTCTACATGAAAAATATCTAGCATTTATGAGAATAGTCATCAAAAAATATAACATAATACCTGTTTTTGGTCATGGATGCTATCAATAATGGTCAACACACATCTGAATGGAATCGCTCTATAATAGCCTCTTCTCTACTGTCTCTTTCATGAAAGGAACACTTGGTATATTTCCCAAAGTACACCCCTTGTATTTCCCAAAGTACACCCCTTGCATGTATCAACTTTCTCAAGCATACCTTTTGGAACACTGGTAGAGATCTGCTAAAATATCTTCAAAGCCCCATGATGTAAGTGGACCAGTCACCTGCACCACAATTCACCAACGTCTCAGCTTTGCACCCTTTCTACTTTTGTGGTCAAAGAAGCACACTCCTCTAACTCCAGCTTATAGAAATTCTTAACTCGAATCCCTATTTTCTTTACTTGACCCGTGGCTATGTGTCAAAGGAACGCCTTTCCTTTTGAGAAGATTATAGCATAGCCTCTATCCTCAAGCATGGAAATTGATACCAAGTTCTTCTTCACCTAGGCACATACATAAAATTCCTCAAGATGAGTGGAGGTTCATGCTCCCTCAGAAAAGTAATCGTGCCCAACCAAGTAAGATTATACTTCCTGTCGTCACCCATCTCGATATGTATTTGGAGATATTTCTCCTCCAGGTCACTAAATAACTCTTTATTTCCAGTCCTGTGGAATGATGCTCCACTATCTAAGTATGATACACTCCCCATCATTGATGACACCATGCACGCAATCATGGAAAATTCCAATTTGAATTGAGAGGCCAAAGCCTCACCCACCGTTCCTCCTAAGGACTTCTTCTTGGACTTCTTGGGTGGACAATTTGTAGCAAAATGGCCCATCTCATGAAAATGAAAGCACTTAAATTTCTTGATGTCTTTCTTCTTACCTGACAAGAATCTGATTTGGAATGGGAAGCTTTCCCTTTCCCCTTCTTTGCCTTAATTGCTAAGGCACAATTCTCTTCATCATCAATCTTTGATGAAGAGCGCTCCCTGGTGCTCCTCTTGATTTCCTCCTACATCAAATTCGACCACAATCGTTCCTAATATGGCATCTTCTCCCAACCATTGACAGATACCTAATAACTATGCCAACTCTTTAGGAGTCCTAGAAGAGCAAGTCTCGCCATATCATCCTTGGCAATTGTGATTCCAACACTTCCAAGTTCATCACAACATTGAGTGAACTTGGTCAAGTATTTTGGAATAGTCTCACCTTTCTCCATTTTGATTTTTCGAAGTTTTTCCTTGATTTCCAATTTCCTTTGGTCATTTCTATTGTGATACAAGTCTGTTAATGTTTTCCACATAGAATACAGAGTTTCTTGCCCTAGAAACTTGAGACAATGTAGTCTCGATCTCCCTCAAGGATTATCCGCCTCGCCTTCGCCACAGACTTCTTCCATTCGACCAAATTTTGTGTATCCGATGTTGTTGGCTTATGAATTTCTTGATCAACGAATACCTTCAAGCCATTATCCTCTAGCATAACCTCCATTCTGTCCCTCCAAGCTATAAAATTCGAGTTGCCTTCCAAGGCATACTCGAGCTGCAAACCGTAGATTGCCATCTTCTGATCCTAAAGTATGTATTGCAAATTGGAATTTTAATTGTAAAGAAAAACTCAAAAATTTGAAATCTCCTATAGTATAATGTTCTTAGCTTCAATACCATGTAGAAAATCTTGTAGATTCACAAGCTCATACAATTTACTAAAACATAGGACAACAATCTACTTCTACTTTCAACCAGTGGAAGCCAATAGATCGATGAAAACAATATGAACAAGGAGAAAATAAATCAATGGCACATAACACAAGATGTATCTGGGGAAATCCATTGCTCAAAACCTCACTATCTGTATTGCATATATCAGAAATATGAGTGAAGATACAAAGCTAGTTCTCACTAGAAAAATTCCGCACAAGTATGCTCAACTCTCTTAGCTCACAAGCTAGCTCTTGGCCAACACTTAGCTAATTCTGCAACTCTCCAAGCTCCTAATCTCTTTCATAATTCCTAGGATGAATAACTCGTATTTAAAGGGAATTCATGGTTCCAAAAATGCGCAATCCAAACATAGGATCAATCTCTGATGCATGCATGATATTTACACTCTAGTAAATAATACCACTTATAGTACATTGTCCCTGTACTCTAATCTCAACTAGGCCTTTCTTTGAACTAACATGCATGAGTTTATCATGAGGGAATCTTAAATTAACTAGAGTAGCACTAGTAGATTCATTAGTGCACCAACTGACTATTAGTCCACTATTAGTTCCAAAAAAAATTAGAATTAATTTAACCTAACTTAACTCAGTAAACTGAATGATCTAATTTCCAACTCAATTTAAACTCATACTGGACCCTTAAAACTTAGGGAGAACATATAAATGACTTCAGAAAGACACTTAACTCAGTAAACTGAATGATCTAATTTCCAACTCAATTTAAACTCATACTAGACCCTTAAAACTTAGGGAGAACATATAAATGACTTCAGAAATACTTCCAACTCGATATTCCTAAGCTAATTAAGTTAATTAAACTTAATTAACTATTTACAAGTTGCTATGAGAATAGAATTTGATTTTAATTCTTAATTTAATTCAAGGACAAATTAAACTGAAATTTCTTGTTGCCATTTCTCAACACGTGCATACTTAGTTTAGATCAAGCAAAGCATAAAAAACCCATAACATGCATATTTTATTTTGATCCAACTCTTCATAATATTTCCATCACTTGCACACATAGGACTTTTATCTTCACCTCTTTATATAGTTTAGCCCTTATCCAATACCACGGGTCAAAACTACATTAGTGCCAATGGTAATCTTTAACGAGATCAATATCCATTTCCGTGCTCATTATTATGGCCTAAAGCTAAGGTAAGGACCCCTGGTATTTAGAATACCACAATGCAAAAACCATACGCTACTTTTCTTCACTAAACTCACGTGCATATACAACTTGGCTTAACAGAACTCGCGTATAGTTCTTGAACTTCCAACTTTATCATTCCTCTGAACTACCATGCATTATGTCACATTTGTAAACACATCCTATTTATACCTTTAACAAGTAGATTTTCATCAACAGACAACTTATCAAGTAGGATTCCATTCATAAAATAGGTTGTTATCAAGGAAAACTCATAAGGTAGGTTTCCATTAAGGACAACGCCTAATTCATAATGCCAACAATCTCCCTGTATCAAACTTATGATTTTGATTTGTAAACCTTTGACCCATCATTCTGGTACTTTGTTCCATTATTCTGCCACCTCTGAACTGACCTGTGGATTCATCTAATTACCATATACTTGTTCTGTTACAAGTGAGTTTCCATCAAGGAAAACACATGCATCATAATGACAGCACAAAGAAGTGGTATTGTGCCTCGATAATTTAGTTACAGGCATGAGCTGTGAAGGAGGTCGATTATTCCCAAGATCGTAGAAGATGTATGAGACATAAAGCCAAAGGTCCTTGACAAAGTCAAGCACAAGAAATAGGACGAATGAATTTGAGAGACAATCAATGAATATGTCTAAGTCCCTTTCCTAGCAATGTCGTAGAGGCCTTCGTGAGTACAGGGGGCACCAACAATTCCTCACTGAGGTCACCACTCTCATACCTTTCACCACCTTTCTATGCTATCCTACTATAACTGACTTGACATGAGGAAATTCCAATTAAAGAATCAATTCCTAATTTAGAAAAAGTGTCAACCACTGAGCTATAGGATCAAAATAAAAAACCCACATTGGTTCAGGGATGTAAGTTTCCAATCCACTTGCAATCCTTAAGCTGAATATTGTAGAGGGTTGAGGTTGTGTCTTGCAAACCAAAATTGTACCCCCATTTCCTGGCTTAGATACCATAATGGATGCTTGTATGAGTTTCAATATTTGCACAAAGTCTAGACCATTTTTGTATGGCACTTCCTTTTTAAACTACATGCAGGGGGGTTTAAAGCCACATGATTGTTTATAAGAATTTTGCTATGGACAACCATCATACTTCCAAGTGGAGAGTGACTTGTTTTGTACTTTCTATGTGGCCTTCGAATGAAGAGTTTTTTTGTCAATGAGATTAGTCTTACATTAGTTGCAAGATTGAAGTGATTGCTCGATTGCACGACTAGATTCAGGTTCTTCGCCACTTGATAGGAATTATTTTCCATAAATAACTTTAGTACATGGAGGTTTTTCCTTGGAGTTGAAATTATTATATGAATACAAGCCATATTATTCTTTATTTCCATATGGATTAGTTTGAGTTTATGGAAGATTGCACCAACCTTGTTCTTGATTGGTTTCAAGCTACCTAGCTTTGAGCTAGCAACCCTGGTTAGCACACTTATTGGCCTTAGTGTTTTTCTTTCTTAGGATATGAAAGAAATATTTATGGGGGAATTCATCCAATAGTGCTTAGATTCTCTTCAAAAGGTTTTTTAGATGATTGTACTTTGGCCAAGTTTTAGTGTGAAGAAGTTGAATAATGATAAACAAATCTCTAAAGACGATTATATTAGTTACTCAAAGAGCTCTTGCTAGTAACATACCTTGCAACAACTTGTGTAATTCCGCTTGATTGCTGGTGATAATTCCCAACCCAGATATACCTTGTTACCAATTTTTCAATTGAACTATATAAAATCTCTCTCTCCAATCACCCTCTTATATATATATATATATCACTTCGTTTCTGTTTACTTTTATAGATGTTGAGGGCTAAGACGAATCAAAATTTTATATTTATTTATCAATTTGTCTTTATAAAATGAAATGATAAGCATTCCAGAAAACATATTCTTAAAATACTGTTGTGGTTTTTTATTTTTTTCAAATTGTGTATCAGCATAACGTGCATGAGATATGTAATTTTATTTGTATTTATATGAGGCAAAGGCAATCAAATTATTATTATTAAAATAGTTTTTAGAAAAAAGGTAAAATTAAATTTAAGTTTTAAATATAATAAATATTATTAAAAATAATTTAAATTTTATATAAATATAATAAAAATTGAAATTTAATTATTTTTATTTTTATTTTTTAAAATCTATGAATATATTTTTTTGAGTAGATTTTAGGTTTTTTAATATTAAATATATAAATAAATATATAAATAAATTTAAATTATTATTTTAATAGTTTTGTTTTTTATAAAATAAATTTTATAGAAAATATATATACAATATTTTGATTGTATTATAACAAAATAGTAACATTTAATTATGATGCATGTAAGTCTATCTTAAATTTAGATCTATTACATATTATGTGAGATCAAATTTCTTATGTTTAAATTTTTTTTTTTTTTTTTATTTTATATTTATGCATTGAATTTTTATTAAATATTTAAAAAGTTACTTTTAAATTTAATCTTTCTTGAAATTGGATAGATTTAAGTATTAAATATAAATACATTAATTTTTTTTTAATTTAAAATTCTTAATTTAATTGAAACTCAATCAATTAATATAGATAAAAATTTACATTTTATAGTTCATGTGGGGTAGTTCAAGTGGAAATTAAGGTAGCTCAAGTGGCCATAGAAATGAAGTCTCGCTACATTGAAAGTCTTTGGTTCAAATCTTATATTACCCATTATTATTTTGTTTTCACTTTTATATCTATGATCGCTACCACAAGCATAGCATGTTAAATAGCGTAAGTGATCAAGACAAGTGAAAAAAACACCATTTACTACATATATAATATTAACCACCAGCCATCTATAAGAAAGTTTTAGGAAATGTGCTCAATAATGATTTGAAAGGTTATACCATTGTTTAAGCATAACTATCAAGTTTGAACTTAACGTTATTTGCATTCATTCTTTTTTCCAATATATTTACTATGTATAAGTATTAACCACTAACAACCTATAAGAAAGTTTTAGGAAATGTGTTCAATAAGGATTTGAAAGGTTATACCATTGTTAAAACATAATTATCAATTTTGAACTTGGAGGTTATTCTCATTCATTCTTTTTTCCCATATATATTTTTTTATTATAAAATTGTGTTAAAAAGATAATTAAAGTTATAAGTATTGTTTTAATAAAAAGAGTTTAACTACGCTTAGAATATTTTGGTTTTAATGGTAGAGATTCTATGGATAGTAATGAAACACTAATACATATTTTTTTTAAGGATGTGAATGTAATTTGAAAAGATTCTTTTGAGTTAGATGAAAATTAGAGAGAAGGTCCACCCATGGTGGTGAAACATATTAAAGAGGGTTCATTAGTGATTAAACATATTAGATAAAGAAAAGAAATGACTACCATTGAGAAAACATGCATTGTTAAAGCTTTTTAGTGACTTTTAAACCACAACTTCTACAAACACAACACAATCCAATAATCCATAGTCTCATTATAATAGAAAAAAGGGACAGTATAGAACTACATAAATGTGCAACTCATGTGAATGGATTTGCTGAAAAAAATGATTTGGTTATTGATATAGTTAATTAGATTTATTTATTTAAAAAAAAAATATATTATATTTTGTAATTTTTTTGTTGAGTAATACCTAAAAGGGATTTGAATTTTGAATCTCATAATTTGCATAATACTTTATAACATGGTGATTACTAATTAAGCTTCCCTCACATGATTGTAAATTTAAGAATTACTTTAATGGATTTTTAGAATTGTTGTTGGATATTGATTAGATTTATAAGAGTAGATATCTTGTGTGAAATTTAAATATTATTTTTTGCTAAAATTAGTATTTGGAAGTAAGTGCTGTATGGTAGTTTAGTTCTTAATGAATAATCAAAATTAATATGATTAAGTACACTTTTTCAAAAGATAGTTATTTGGACTTGTAATTAAAGTAACAAGGAATTTATATCTTATGAAAAGGAATTTCTTAGGTATGATACATTGAAATAACTAGATCCATTTATACTATCACACATACTAGCAATTAAAATTGTATGACTAGAAAGAAGTAATATATATACATACACATATTAATGTTCTCTATTCAGGTGGATCTAATTCCATCCACCTTATTTTCCGATGGTCTTTTGATGGAAAATTCCTAATCAAAATTTTATAATTCACATGCACACACACACATATTTTCCATTCCTTTCCTTAACTCTTTCCCAATACCACTAAGATTTAAAAGCACAAGATAATATTAAGGAAGTCACCAAATTTCGCAACAGTACTTTGCTAACCTACCTCACTTATAAGTTCCTCTAAATCTGTAATGCCCCACTTAATCTTATCATGCAAATTTTATTAATGTTTAAATTACCTAAAAATATTGACTTATAATTATCAAGAAATATTGGTGAATACCTTCATTTGGAAAACTGTAAATTTTATTTACCGATATAAAATTTATTATTGTTATTATTCAATTCCCAACTTGTCTTCCCAAATTTAATCTTGGATAGGATATGGTCTCCTTTCATTATTCCAATTTAAATATCCATAACCCCAAAATGTCCTCTCATATTTACTTGGGAGAAGACATGGTCCTCTCCAATTAATTACCAATTTATATATTCATCTCTCATGCCCAAAATATTTACTTGGGAGAAGACATGGTCCTCTCCAATTAATTACCAATTTATATATTCATCTCTCATCCGCAAAATATTTACTTGGGAGAAGACATGGTTCTCTCCAATTAATTACCCAATTTTATATTCATATCACATCCCCAAAATGTCCTCTCATATTTACTTGGGAGAAGACATGGTTCTCTCCAATTAATTACCAATTTATATATTCATCTCTCATCCCAGAAATTTACTTGGGAGAATACATGGTCCTCTCCAATTAATTACCAGTTTATATATTCATCTCTCATCCCCAAAATATTTACTTGGGAGAAGACATGGTCCTCTCCAATTAATTACCCAATTTTATATTCATATCACGTCCCCAAATGTCCTCTCATGTTTACTTGGGAGAAGGGAAGTCAAATGTAAAGATAGGGAGTAGTTATGACATTAATGAGAGCTGGTTGAGGTGGAGAGGAGAAGGGGGAGCATAAAAGGGGAAGGATGAGGGGAGGAGAGGGGGATGCTTGGTCTTGCTTTCGGTTTTGGTTTGGCTGTGGTTTTGGAGGAATTCTTAGAGAGAGAGAAGGGGAGTATTGTTTTATCTTGGACACACTACATCTGGTTGGACTTAGGCTTGGAGGGCTAGAGAATCTGTGGAGGTTTCCTAGGCTAGGAATTACTTCTTAGTTGGCTGGAAGGAAAATCCAATTGGTAGTCAAGAGGAGTGTTCCAGCAGGAGCAGCAGCTCAAGGGCATCTCCATCGGGCTTTCAGTACAGGTATTCCTCTATGCATAGATTCTCATGTAAGTGATTGAAATGAAATGTTCATTATTTAAATTGTAGTAATTAGATTTTAAATGGTAAATTATCATCATTTAAATGTCTTGTATAAAATAAATTATTTCCCTTTTATTTCATGTAAAATTAGAGTATAAAGATCTGGTAGGGGACCCTAGGAGGGGACGTTACATGTGGTATCATAGCTTAGGCTCAAAATCTAGACCTTGAAGCCGGTTACTTTATTGAAGGTCATAGCCAAAACCAAAGCGAGTAGTACCCTCTTGATATCCCCAACCTAGCATCTTTCCTATCATGTCGTCGAAGTAGTAAACAATATTCATCCAAATAATCAGATCAGAATGTAAGGAATGTCACCTCTGGAAAACTGATTCATGTTTTCAAATCATCAAATGTAGCTAAAGGTATGCAATGTGTTGCAAGAATATCAAGAGTTGCTTCCTTCGATTTTTTTTGTTTCCAAAACAACAATCTGTTGATACTCTAGGTCATATCTCAAAAGTCATCCTCACAGTTTTCCACCATGTCTGCAAGACGCCTGAGATTTTTACATGCACTCCATTAGAAGCCAGGACTTGTTCATTTACGATATCCTCACAACCAATATTTATATTTGCAACTAGGACCGAGAAATCACCACCAACCGTTCTTCTTTTGTTTGTGTCATAGAATGCAGTAGCTTGTCCAATAGATTTATTGGAGCGTCGTACTCATAATCCTTTCCATATTCAAAACAAAGGTATGGCACTAACACAGCTGAAAATAAAAATCTAGCTATGATGTAATAAGATGGAGGCTTCCCCTTTATATGTGTAGGAACTAGGCGTTTGTGAGTAGAAAGCTCAATATCAAATTCATGATACCCAGAATCACGTAAAATTTTGACTCTGGCATGCTCTCCTGTGTACTTCTTTGAAACAAGGTAGCTAAAACCTATGCACTCACCACGCCTGAAAGGAACGATTCCATCATTAGAAATATCAATTCCATCAAAACTGAGAAGAATATCTGACAATGTCAAGAATTTTGTTGTTGGAGCTATCGGTTCTACCTTTCCCACATCATTGCTTCTTTACGGAGGAATATTGAAGCAACTCTTCATTGTAAACATTTGGCCTATTTTCTTCCAAATTTGGATTTACCTTTATCATTTACATTTTCAATCATCTCACAATCCTCTACAAAAGAAGGTTCCTTTGTTTCTGCACTCTGTGATGATAACAATGGGGTGCATGTGTGCCTCAACTACAAGTCACTTTCAAATTTATTAATAGCATAAGTATATTTATTAGGAGCATAATATTTTTCTAAGGACTCTCTTAGAGTAGACATAAGAAGACCTTCATCATGAAGAAATATCTTTCTTTTGTCTAGAGTTACATTCACATCATATGTTGTAGTGGGAAGGAAGAAATTTAAGATGACCATAGGATATTGCCGAGAGTTATAAGATTTGTATAGCTCATTCAAAAGTTTCGTCACTTTTGGCATGCCCACAGGGCGCCATTCACATAGACAAATTTTCGATCTCCTAAAGCCCTTCCACTTCCAGATCTGGGATTAGACAGAAATCCTTCAAGATGGCATCCATCTGAGACACATATGTCTAAAGGGTCTGAACATGCAAGTGTCTTGGTACCAAAAATTGTTACTATACTATCCTTAATGGAACCACTTCCCTATTTTCTTAAAACCACATTCTTGCTATTTTTGCCTGTCACATTAGTGCAAACAAATCAGACACCTTTGGCAATAAGAGCATAAGCATGCAATAGGGACAAAAGTTGACCATATTCTCAGCAAATATTTCGACTGAACTCCTTATACTTTACAGGCAAAGATGAAAACAATTTTTTCACTGTAATAGTAGTACCAATCTGACATGCAATACTTTCTGGGAAGAAATCAGACCTGAGCGGTCAAATGTCAATTGTGCACCAACAGTTTCGTGCCTTATTCTTGTTACAATGGTCACATCTCCCAAAGCACAAAGTGAACTTAGTGCCTCTCCTTGGAATCCAAAGGAAGTCAACGATTGCAGGTTAGAAAAAGTTGAAATCTTGGAAGTATGATGCTTGAGAGTCACATTTTGATAATTGTTAGGTGAAATACCACAACCATTATCTCCAACCTCAAAGGATTCTCCTCCATACTCTTTTAGTTTAACTTCATTGTTGCTTGCTCCTGCGTCCAAGCTATTTTCTACAAGTTCCTTAACAGCACTTGAAAGGTTTAGAATAACTTGTCCAAAACATATTCTGTGCACATCTTCTTTATTGATAGGTTTGATGGTTGATGAATCTGCCCTTCCACCCATCCTCAGACATAAAATGATCCAATCAATTTTTCACATAACATTAACCGCATGAGTATCATGATTTGTACTCAATGCATTTTATAAAGTAAAAATCCGCACTTTAAAGTCCAATGCAGAAAAACACTTTAGTTTTATACTTTACCTTCTCTGAAAAGTCTATTGAAAATGCAGATATTATGGACAATTCTGATCAGTGAGAACTTCATATAAACAAGCCAATAATTATAATAGCAGCAATTTGGCCAGATTTGAAGTTTCTTATGACTTCAAAGAATTAATATTTACATCAACTACAGAGACTGTTGGTTGGCTTCTCTAGTCTACAAGATTGTTTTAAATAAGGGTGGGTTCTCACTCTGCCCTAATGAGGTAGGTTGATCCTGTGCATTGTGATCTCTTCCTGTCAAACTCTCCTCCTCAAAACACTTACGAGTCCTAGACATGATACTAAGGTATAGGTACATGTTTCTTTGTATCATCATCTTAATCTTTTACAACTTTTCCTCTGAATATTTGGCACCATTCTATATAATTCTTGCCTGCACTTGATATCCCAGCGATAAAAGCAATCTGCTTGAATGATTATTCACATCTGCTACATGTACTGATACCCCTTAATTAAGAGTTGTACTCCACGATGACAACTCTTACACCTTGGAACTTCTATGCTTCAATGTCTATCAAGTTTGACTCAATTCAGAAATTCCTGAAGATGCACCTGAAGAGAAACAACGGTCACTTTAACTGCCCTTCTACCTTTAGAACTCTGTTGTTTGTTTTTCTTGGCTTCTTTGAATTCCAAACTGTCAATGTCATCTTGTGAGAATTGCACAGCTGAATCAGAGTCGTGCTGAGATAGTTGCAGCTCATTGTTTTTTAGGAATAACATAGCTCCTCAATAATTGTTCCTAAATGTATACTACTAGTCTACCTTTATCTCAGATGCTGACTTATGCACCACATAAGTTGATCCAACACCATTCATAGTCAAATCTTTATTTCTACTATTTTTGAATACCTGCCTTGAAATCAAATAACCTGAAATACACTCTCTTTGATGAAGAGAGTCACCATGTGACTGTATCCTCTCCAAATCATAAGTGTGTGGAAAATAAAGATATCTGACGTAAGACATGCTCTTGGAAACCTTCATTGGACTGCCAATTGGGAGGATAGAAATAGATTGAGATCCACAAAGTTACTGAGACAGACATGTTGGACAGGTCATGTTTATGTTATTAGGATTTGCATTGTGTTCAAGAGTCCCCCAAGTTACCTGGACCATTATGATTGGAAATTTATAAATTTTTGGTGTAGGCCTCTCAAATTACAGTGAAAACATGAGTGCATAACAAGCACAAAGTTATGATTGAGCACTAGGCTTTAATAGCTCAAAAAAAAAAAACACAAATATGATGGTTATTGAGCATATTAATTTTACAAACCTGAAAATGTTTTATTGGAAATGGCCTAGAAACATATATGGTTTTCAATTAGTTCACATGCCTTGGAATTTCTTCAGCTCTTCTTATTGACAACTAGCAGTTGTGGTTGTTGCTGCCTATCTACGGTTTGAATGCACTATACAATTGTTAGTACCGTTTCTTTCATTTTTGAAAACTTGTTCCCAGTGATCTTATGTTTGAGATAAATATCATCCCTACATGTAGGAATCTCTATCTTGGAACTTTTTGATCTGAATCGGATCCATAGAAGACTGTCAAAGAACCATGATTGTATCAGGTTGAACAAATCTCTAAAGAAATCCAAAACAGCGATCAAAAACACCCTGAACCAGTGGCAATGGCAGCCGACATGGAACGACGAGGACCTTGGTCAAAGTGCTCTAACCGAGGCCCATGGAGACCGTGCAGGAGGCCAAAGTAGCCCCTGGGAGCCCTGGATTGGGAAACGGAGGTAGATTTTGATGCGCGATTAGTGCCTACCGCTAATCGCGCTTCATTGGGCAAACAAGGCCGAAATGGAGGAACCCGAGCATTCGGTCACGTTGGGAACTGGAGGAACGCAGGCGGAAAAGGAAAAAGCACTAAATGTACAAGGTGGGACGCACGCTCTGGAAAACTGGTGGTTTTGATTGGGGCACCCTTAAACGGTAAGAGGTTTTGGACGAGAGCGGAGCGATTCCATACATCGATCGATGCATGGCAAGCGGAGGTGAGAGAAAACCATCGTTGATCATGCGCTATCGGTCGAGCAAGTCAACCATGCGAAACGTGCATATGGCGTCGGATCTGGAGGGCTCAAATTGGACAGCTGAGATCGTGCCCGACGGAGGAAGTGGAATCGACAAGGGAATACACCACGTTTTAGAAGGGATTTGGAATCCTTTTTGACCGCCACGATGGAGGAAAGATTCATCCATGATGTAACTGAAGAAATGAATCGACGAAGTATGCTGGCACCATTTAGAGGAGGAAAAGTGGCCACTCCCTAAGCATTCATGATGACGTCAAACAGGGAACTCCAAGCGCAGCTGCAGAAGGAGAAGAGGCAGGGATGGAAAAGGAACCGAATGGGCATAGATTTCGAATGGGTAAATCCATGAACAAAGATAGTCAAATCAGAGGCAGTAGTAAGACAGCAAGAGTCGAGAGACGAAGAAGTGGAACAGTGAACCCAGAGAGGAGGACTGAACACAGAGAACAGCAAAGCAAAGCAGGAGAGGATAGAGGGTTGAGTTGACCAGAGGCATTGTCAAGCACCAGAGGCTTGAGAGATCTAAGCCGTCCCAGAGAGGATCTGTCTGGGATAAGCACCACATTGTGCTCTCCCCTGTAGACCAGGAAGGTCACAGAGCTAGTAGGAAGAAGAAGTCTGTGTACTCAAGTGGCTTGGGGAATCCAAGAACCACCCTGCCAAGCAAAACCTGTTTCAAGATAACTCACATTAAATCCTTGTATTGTGATTTCTATGCTTAAGGGCACAATAAAGTAAGGCCACCACTAAAAGTTGGACCGGAGATGCAGCCCTGGAGAATAGGGTGAACTCCTTATTAAAATTGCTTGTGTCTTTATGTATGCATACTGTATTTCTCTATTGTCTTTCCATTTTATTGTCTGTGTATTGGAAATCTGATCGATCCGTTGCTTTAATAACATAGAACACGCACACCAGCACATGAGTTTGTAACACCTTAGTTTAATAAATCTTTAACTGATGTCATTCATAGGGTGAATATCAGATCAAGTGGTATCAAAGCTCTAGGTTTTAAGGTTAGACAAGCTTGTGTTGGTTTAGTTGTGAATGCTCACAAGATCAAAGCTCAAATTAGGAGAAGGAGAGTTCGTGGAAACTAATATTGAAATTGGGAGAGTCTATTCTTGGAAGACAATGTCAGAGGAAGGTTCTGTTGGACTAGACCCTCAATTCATATAGAGTTTCCTAGCTATAAAGTCTATGGTAGAAGAAATGTACAGAGACTTTAGAAAGCAAAAGGTTGAAGATTCATCAAGTTCTAAACAAGATAAAGAAGAAGATGAGTCTCACTACCAAGACCACTCCAAAGGAAAGGGAAAAGTGGAAAGCTTTCTCACACCACCTAATAGCCTTGTGCATAATAAGAAAGCATCTTTGATTAAGCTAGATGTTAAATTTGATTTGCCTATATATGATGGAGAGCTAAACACTGAAAAGTTGGACAATTGGATTATACAAATTGATGTGTATTGCAGGGTACAGAACATAAACTAAGACAAGAGTAAGATTCAATTGGAAAGCCTACGGCTAGGAGGCACTGCCTTGGTTTGGTTTGAAGGTAGAACCCAAGCTGATATGAAAATACATGGTAAGACCATCTCTGTTTGGAGTGACTTTGTTTCTGCAATCAAAAAGTAGTTCTATCCATTGGCCTACATGCAACAAGCCATGATGATTTAGCAAACTCTTCGACAGTTGAAAGGGCAAAGTGTGCAAGGGTATACTCAAGAGTTTAGAAAGAGAGAATTGATATTGGGTATCTCATTAGACTCACCAGAGACTCTTTTGAAGTTCATTGGTGGTCTACACAACTACATGAGGCATACCATCCTCATGTTTAATCCCACTAGTATAGATGAGGTATATGTACAAGCTACTCATCTAGAAGCTAGAGGAAAGAATGGAAATCCAGAAGTTGGGCGACCATCCCAACCCACTGTAAGCAAGAGCAAGGAGAAAAAAAAACAGAAGTGGAAAGCAAGGAAGGCTAACACTGCATAAAAAGCCAAAGCTTCATGCACTCACTGTAAAAAGGAGGGGCATGATGATGAGCATTCTTGGATTCTGCATCCAGAGCTGAGACCTAAGAAGTCCAAGGGCAAGAAGAAGAAGATAGCTTCAGCTATTCAGAAAGATTTGGGCTCGGACTCGGGAAATGAAACAACTATATCAGCCACAGGTATAAAAGGTAAGAATTCTGAAGCATCTGCTAGTAATTCTACTCAATCTGTTATTGATGAAGAAAATGAGAGAAAAAGACATGAAATTTTTCATATTGGAGTTATTTCCAAAAATCAAAAGATCGATACTTTGTTTGATAGTGGCTCACAAGTAAATTTGATTTCTGAAGCAATTGTAAAGAAATTGGGATTAGCAACTCCACCTCACAAGAAACCATACCCATTAGGATGGTTGAATGATAAAGCACAACTACAAGTGACTAGATAGTGCAAACTCAAGTTTTCTTTTGGGTCAGCATTTGTAGATGAAGTTGAGTTAGACATAATTCCTTTGGATATATGTGGAATTGTTTTAGGAAGTCCTTACTTGTATGATAGAAAGGCTATTTTCTATAGAGCTGAGAACAAGTATCTACTTGTGAAAGATGTAATCAAATACTTTGTAAGAGATCATAAGCTCAAGAATAATTATACTCTCATAAACTTAGGACAGATGAAAAGAATGATAAATTCATGTAAACAATTCTTACTGATGGTTGTAAAGGAAAAGAAACCTGATAAAACCAATGTGTTTGAGGGTTGTAATGTTGAACAACAAGTTGATATAGAAAAGGTTGTTTTAGAGTATGATGTCTTGTTTCAAGAACCTAAAGGTCTGCCACCCAAAAAGGGAATAGTACATGATATTATTTTGCAGCAAGATGTTCCTTTGCCTAATAGTAGGATGTACAGGTTGTCTACTTTAGAGAATGTTGAAATCAAGAAGTAGGTGCAGGAGTTGCTAGAGAAGGGCTTCATCAGGCCTAGCACATCACCATGCAGGTCACCAATCGTTTTGGTGAGGAAGAAAGATGGATCTTGGAGAATGTGCATTGATTACCAAGCACTGAATAAGATAACAATCAAAAATCATTATCCCCTTCCTCACATAGATGATCTTCTAGATCAATTAAAGGAAGATGTTTATTTCACCAAGCTGGATTTGCATAGTGGATACCATCAGGTCAGAGTTGCAGAGTAATATGCATGGAAGACTGCTTTCAAAACAAAGCAGGGATTGTATGAATGGCTAGTTATGCCTTTTGGCTTAACTAATGCTCCTGCTACTTTCATGAGATTAATGAATGATGTACTCAGACATTTTCTTAATGATTTTGTTATTGTGTATCTGGATGACATTCTGATCTTTAGTAAAACATGGGAGGAACATGTAAAGCATGTTAAGCAGACATTAGATCTTTTGAAAAGAGAAAAAATTTATGTTAAACTTTCAAAATGTGAATTTTGCAAAACATCTCTAAACTACTTGGGTCATATAGTAGGGGGAGGTGAATTAAAAATAGATCCCTCTAAAGTGGCAGTCATTATGAACTGGCCTAAACCCAGGTCTACTACAGAAGTGATAAGCTTCTTAGGAGCAGCACAATATTGGAGGAAGTTCATTTCCAACTTCTCCTCGATTGCAGCTCCCTTACATGCTTTAAAAGGATTGAATAAGGTGTTTCAATGGGGAGGCAAACATCAGAAATCCTTCGACACCTTGAAAGAGAGAATTAGTATAGCACTTGTACTAGCAATGCCAGATTTACAAAGACCATTTGAGATCCAAACTGATGCCAGTGACTATGCCATGGGAGCAGTGTTGGCACAGCACGGTAAACCCATATGTTATCATTCTGGGACTTTTAATCCTGCATTAGTTAACTATCCTACATATGATAAAGAATTGTATGCATTAGTTCAGAGTGTGAAGAAGTGGAAACATTATTTAATGGGCAAAGAGACAATAATACATACTGATCACCAACCACTTCAATATATACACTCCCAAAATAAGTTGTCGAAATCAAGACATTACAGATGGATGGGGTTTCTATAACAGTTTCATTTGGTCATCAGATATAAAAAGGGTATACATAACAAGGTTGCAGACATGTTATCTAGACCCATTATAAATGCATCCACCATACTTAAGCATAATTCTGTGCTGCATGAAAGCTACATAAAACAATATGCTCAGGATATGGACTTTAAAGATGTATATGCAACTTTGAGTCAAGGAAAAAGAGTAGAAGAACTGGACTATCATATGAAGGACCGACTCTTATATCATTGTGGGAAACTCTGCATTCCACAAACTGAGAGGATAAAGATAATTAGAGAAGCACACACTTCTCTGATATCAGGTTACTTTGGGGTAAGTAAAACAGTTTCACAGCTGCAAAGGTTCTGCTATTGGCCGAAAATGAACGAGACAGTTTCTATATATGTAAGAGGGTGTGCCATGTGTGCTAAAAGCACACCCAGCAACAGAAAACTAGGCTTGTACACTCCATTGCTAGTTCCTTCTCACCCTTGGGAAAGTGTTTTTATGGATTTTGTTGGAGGACTACCTAAATCTAGGAAAGGTCATGACTATCTATATGTTGTTGTGGATAGGTTCAACAAAATGTGTATTTTGATACCTTGTAGTAAACAGTTCATAGTTGAACAAACTGCAAAATTGTTCTTTGAACATGTATGGTTCATTTTGGATTACCCACTTCCATTGTATCTGATCGAGACACCCAATTTGTGGGGAAATTTTGTTCGAGTCTATGGGAACTGATGGACACCAAGCTAAAGAAAAGCATAGTGTTTCATCCACAAATAGATGGCTAGACAGAAGTCGTAAACAGGACAGTGATCTAGTTACTGAGAGGTTATTGCAGCAAACATCCTAAGCTTTGGGATGAACACTTGTGTTATGTGCAACATGGTTACAACAGAGCCAAGCACTCTTCTACACAGAGATCTCCTTTTGAGACGTGTTTTGGTTTCACACCAAGGTCTCCTTTGGATTTTGTCTTTGGTAAAGATACCATGGTTGATGGACACAATGATGTGGACAAGGCAACTAGGTTCATTGAACAGATCCAAGAGATCCACCAGGCAGTACAGGTACAGCTGGAAAAGAGCCAGGCCAAGTACAAGGCTAGGCATGACAAGCATCGGATGGAGCATAGTTTTCAAGTTGGAGACCAAGTCTGGCTGTATATCAACAAGGTCAGGATGCAAGGTGAAGGTAAAAAGCTAAAGCCTATTAGGTATGGACCCTTTCGGATACTTGAAAAGATTGGTGAAAATGATTTTCACCTTGATTTACCAGCTTACATGCACATCTACTTAGTCGTAAATGCATATTGCTTGAGATTGTTTGAACCTTCAATGATTGAGGACCTTGAAGAGAAAAGTCAATTGCCTTCTATCGATGACCTGCTACCTGAATATCTCAATGAGTTGCAGGAAGACACAGTGTTGGATAGGAAGGCAAGGACGATGCGTAGGGGAAATGTGGAGTACCTCAGGATTGGGTTCAAAAGTTCAAAGCCAAGAAATGCAAAGTGGATTGAGTTTAGACAAGTGAAGAAACAATATCCTCACTTATTCGATGCTTGAAAACGAACTTTTGGTGGTCCAAAAGCTTTTTCAGTGGGAAATTCGTGATCCAAATTGGATCCATAGAAGACTGTCAAAGAACCATGACTGTATCAGGTCGAACAAATCTCTAAAGAAATCCAAAACAGAGATCAAAAACACCCTGAACTAGTGGCAATGGCAGCCGATGTGGAATGATGAGGACCTCAATCAAAGCGTGCTGACAGAGGCCCATGGAGACCGTGTAAGAGGCCAAAGTAGCCCCTGGGAGCCCTAGATTGGGAAACAGAGGTGGATTTTGATGCATCGTTGGGCAAACAGGGCTGAAATGGAGGAAGCCCGAGCACTTGGTTGCGTTGGGAACTGGAGGACCGCGGGTGGAAGAGGAAAAAGCGCTAAACATATAAGGCAGGACCCGTGCTCTAGAAAACTGGTGGTTTGTGATCAGGGCGCCCTTAAACGATAAGAGGTTTTGGACGAAAGCAGAGCAATTCCATACATCGATCGACACATGGCAAGCGGAGGTGAGAGAAAACCATCGTTGATCGCGTGCTATCAGTCGAGCAAGTCAACCGCGTGAAACGTGCGTATGGTGTCGGATCTAGAGGGCTTAGGTCGAATGACTAAGATCGCGCCCGACAGAAAAAGTGGAATTGACAAGGGAATACGCCGTATTTTAGAAGGGATTTGGATCTGTTTTGACCGCCACAATGGAGGAAAGATTCATCCATGACATAACTGAAGAAATGAATCAGCGAAGTATGCTGGTGCCGTTTAGAGGAGGACAAGTGGCCACTCCCTGAGCGTTCATGATGACGCCGAACAGGGAACTCTAAGTGCAGCTGCAGAAGGAGAAGAGATAGAGGTGGAAAAGGAACCGAACGAGCATAGAGTTTGAATGGCTAAAGCCATGAACAGAGACAGTCGAATCAGAGGCAGTAGTAAGACAACAAGAGTCAAGAGACGAAGAAGTGGAATAGTGAACCCAAAGAGGAGGACTGAACACAGAGAACAGTAAAGCAAAGCAGGAGAGGATAGAGGGCCAAGCTGACCAGAGGCATTATCGAGCACCAAAGGCTTGAGAGATCCGAGCCATCCCAGAGAGGATCTGTCCGGGCTAAGCACCACATTGGGCTCTCCCCTATAGACCAGGAAGGTCACAAAGCTGGTAGAAAGAAGAAGTTTGTGTACTCAAGTGGTTTGGGGAATCCAAGAACCACCCTGCCAAGCAAAACCTATTTCAAGAGAACTCACATTGAGTCCCTGTATTGTAATTTCTCTGCTTAAAGGCACAATAAAATAAGGTCACCACTGAAAGCTGGACCGGAGATGTAACCCTAGAGAATAGGGTGAACTCCTTATTAAAATTGCTTGTGTCTTTATGTATGCTTACTGTATTTCTCTACTGTCTTTCCATTTTATTTTCTGTGTATTGGCAATCTGATCGATCCATTGCTTCAATAACACAGAACACACACACCAGCACATGAGTCTTTAATACCTTAGTTTAATAAATCTTTAACGGATGTCACTCATAGGGTGAATATCAAATCACTTGTATACTCTTTTAAAAGTATATGCGATCATATTTTGGGTATTGAATTTATGAACTGCACTCCTCACCATATGGTAATGAAGTAAATCCATGAGAAACTCTGAGTTAACTATTTTGTTCCTAAAGAACTATGTTATGAAAATAAGAGCCATCTCTATTATTTATTTATTTATTTTGGAAGTTTCTTGAAGAAATACACCTAGAGGTTGAGGGTTTCACCACAAAGCACAGTTTTTCTTTGACTTAGGTGCTAGCTCTGAGGGGTAGCTATTTTTCCAAAATCATTTTGCATTTGCACTTGGCATTGTCTCTTTTTCAGACATGCTATTCAGAGGAGGCAAACTACAATTAGAACGAAGCCATGGGGAATGGCTGCATACTCTGTTGATCTGACCAGTGAACCAATGCCCCATTGGTAGCAGTCATTTCTATTTGCCTTTCCAAATTCTTTAGTTAAAGCATAAACTATTTTTGTACAAAATAAGTTTGAGTTGTAATTTGTAAATCTTCACACATAAGATGGATAAAGAAATTAGTCACGGTTTCTACATTTAGACAATGGACATGTTAACTTAGACAAGCCTTGTTTTACAGTACTATTATGTGAAAGTTAGTTTTAAGGAATTTAACCATTGGAACATGTAACTTTGACTACTGGATTCCAGTGTTATAAGGCATTTGGAGGTAGTCTGCCTTTAAAACAAAAAGGTTTTGAATAGATTTGGAACTACCATGTGTCAAAAAAGAACTCTTATTATGGTTTTAACCGAGGTCCAAGATGTACTGTGATTGTACTTAAGGTAATGATGATTTGTGATTGTCCTTAAGGTAATGATGAGTTCTAAATTAATGAACCCTAGATAGATAAGAGAACACATTCTAGATTTGGACAGTTCTAAATTCTCATCTTAACTTAGAAAAGTCCTCATGGTTCTCACGTGCAGAAATCAATATTCAAAAGAAATCATTTGAACAATGGTTCTTTGGCTAGCTTATATAGAGTCACCCATATTCTGCAGGGCATATGAAGGCTAGTTATCTTGAATCTAGAGCCATTGGTTTAATAGGACTATTTGTATCTATTGTTTGTTGAAGTATTATTTTAAACAATCTACTTGCATTACTGTGCAGAATGTTTGAGGTTTATAAGATCATTTTGGTAGGGATTGTTGATGTCATCTTTAAAAAAAAATGAAAAAAAATGGGGTTATCTTATCATTGATTGTGTCCATGAATCTCAATGGCTATGGTTCTGTTGTTGATCTCTCAACTTGCTAGAATTGTGGTATTTAGTGTTCAACTATTTTGAAGGTTGACTGAAGAGTGGCCATAATTGTTATTGATCTCTTACAGAAATTCTATTTGTGGTTTTGGAGCTGAACAAAGATAATTGTGTTATAGATTGTTGCCATTCCTAGAGCCAACTTCCTGCTAAAGTATAAAGTTGGTGGATTTTCAATTAAAGCATAAATATTTACATTTAGAGCTATTCATAAATTAGAAATAATCCATTTTTACAAAGATATTCTCTACATTATTTGATGAATTGTTAGGCAACATTTAGGCATGAGTCACATTCTCATCCTAGACATGTGCTTAGTGTATGTTGACCACCAGGAATTAACTGTGAGATCTGTCCTTTTCTTTAATGTGAAATACGAGGAATGAAATTTAATATTCACAAATTGGCTAAGTTGCTCCGCTACTTGCAATAAGTCAAGATCATTGTACTAACTTAATTGTATCACATTCATGTTAATAATTCAATAATAAGTGAGGATGACATTGAAAGAAATTTTATTTTGAAATCTAGATGTAACAGATATATCTGTGTGTGGGAGAATTAATTGTATTCTATCGCTGAATACAGAAATGCTTTTATTGAGAGTTTGGTCCTTGTTTTCCATCTGAGCAACTTTTGGATTACTCTGTGTATGCCGTAAAGTTGGAACATATAATCATTAAACACCATAAGGAATTCAATATAAAAGTCTTACTAGCAAGTACCATCCTTTAAAGAAAAGACAAAGCCCCTGCCTGCTAGTGCCATAACATGAGATATGGAGTTGGCACTTCAATACCTTCTAAATGAGATGTTTTTGATGAGTGCTGGGCATGCAAAAATAAGGATGGGTTATGGTGAAGAAGGATTTAATCAATAATATATTATATGAAAAATACGTTAAGCCTCTCCAATCATGTCGTATTCAGATGTATCAACAGTTTGTTATAGTAATCTGTTTTCCAAAAATTAGAAAAGTTCTTCATTATAGTTTGTATTTTAATTGTCTCATTTAAGTGGAAAAATTCTGTTTACATTCTTTAAGTGGTGCTAAAATGGATTATGTGAAGCCCATAATGTGATTTGTCAGTTTCATGGTTTGTGCAAGTAGGTTATCCATTAGGTTGGGCTCAAGCTTCCTTTCTGTAACCACTAATTAACATTGATGTTAATATTAGCTATCAATTGATATTATTTTTAAAATTTATTAAGAAAGTGTGTTTTAGTTGGTACATTTTGGTGAAATTTATTAGCTCTCACAATCAAGAAGCAAGCATCAGGATGCAAGTCTTTGTGTTGACATCCTGCTCTTTGTGAGTGCTAACATCACTTGACCATGCCTATGTACTTTGTAGACATGGTTACTGGAGCCAATGGGTTTGACTTGGACTCGTGGGCCTGATTCATTGGCCTGCTTGTGCTGTTACAAAGTGGCAGTGAGTCAAACTTGCCAAGGTGCATTTTACCTGTGAGTATTTGCATGTCAAAATTGGACCTGGCAAGTACTTGTAGGTCATTCATAGGTCAAAAGTTGATTCAATGATCCATTGACCCCTTTTGCTCATTTTCAGCATCATTGGAACAGTGGTCATCCTCAAAACTATCTGCAACAACACAGCCTAGGACCACATAATCTTGCTTGGAATTACCTACATAGTCCCTTTTATCATCCTTTATAAAAAAAACGAGGGGAAAGTTATCCATGACAGTACTTGAGTTAACATGACATTTGGATCCCAAAGGCACATCCACCTCCAAACCCTCAACTACATTATTTATTGTTTTTGAAAAGCATTTCTCTTTTGACTTTGAAATTAGATCAATGGCAAAAGATATACTAGATCGATCTCTCTCTTCATTCTTTATTTAGCGCTTGAAACAACCATGAGAAACTATCCATTAGTTTCATTCACATCATCTTTGATCTCACCAAAGGGTGATTTGTAAATCTCATGTTCAGTGCCAACATCCCCCAGAATATCATCACCTGGTTTGGACATTTATGGTATATTGTTTGCTTCCATAAGTGCTGGGTCGCAGAAGCCCCGCGTACTAGTCATGGGGCACAAAGCCCGAAATTTTGGGTAAAGATAGGGTAAAGACTCTGCGGCATGCATGGAGCGCAATTTGTAATAGGTTGATTCAAAGGGTAGTACACGCAAAAATAATGTAAAGAAATGTAAGTTGAGTCGGCCCACCCATGGATCACAGTCCATGGAAAGGTATAAATAGAGTGAGGCTCTATGGGTAGAGGGACCCAAGTTTTTGGTTGTATGATTTTGGATCTGAAATGTAATGGGTTTTTTAGGAGAATAGTCTGAAGCATCTATAAGTCTGAGTCGAGGGTTTGGTTAGTGGATAGAGGCTCTGCAGCTATGTGCACAGAGGCCTAGAAGAGTCTGCAACTGTGTGCACGGACCCCCACAGCTGAGTGCACAGGGCGGATCTGGATGTATTGGTGAAGAAAGAGAACAAAGATAAGTTGCTTCTATAATTCTGTGCTAAATCTGAACTATCACGGATCTAGCTTTTTGTATGGTTAATATCATTGTTTGATCTATGCACATATGCTTACCTCTTAAATACATGTGTTTACTCTAAGTACGCAAACTGGTAATATCTGATAAATGTTTGCTTAAAGACCCTAATAAGTTGATCTTATTTACAATACTTCATCATCTAGATTAGATCTAGAAACAGAGTGCTAATAATTGGTAAAAATTATTCTGGTTCAGATCTGCGCGAAATAGAGCAGTGCATAGCAGTGGAACAATGCGCAAGCCCTCCAGACCACATCTATACATCCCAAGGGTGCGGAAACCTGGTTCCAGCACCCTCCCCTACTACCTCGAGTGAGACCTCAGTCCACACTCCGCGGGCTATTTCCAAAAGGGCTGGTAGCTGCGGGATTTGTTTGGCTAAATAATTCTTCCAAACCTGGGTCAGGCCCAGGTTCTTCTTCATGACATTTCCTATAGAATTGTACGAGTGGATCGCAAAGTTAGCTGATAGCGTGGGAAGGTGTAGATTAGATCAACCTATTATGTGGACCCCAAAACTGGTGCGCAAGCTAGAAGCCATTGAAGATAAACTCACAAGTGTGGTAGATCACTGGTTGGATTGGATCATAGGAGGATTTATCACTGAGTTTGCGATAGATACAACCATGAGTTACAGTAAAGCGGAAAGATGATTTCTCCAAGGACCGTGGGGTAAGTATATCAAATCATTGAATACTTGGATTAAGATGCTATTGTGTGAAAAAAAGATTATGCACGTATATTGATGTCTAGAGTAACGCAGAGTGGAAGAGGATATCGAGGAAAGAGAGGAGTAGAGAACAGTCCTCTGATTTCTATCTCACGGGAGAGCAAGGAGGAGCTCGCGAGGTTCTCACTAGGAAGTGCGGTCTGGTCGATTAAGGAGCGCTTCCCACTGATACCACCTCCATCCACACCACCACCCATGTCACCTACATCAAAACCATCTACACCAACCCCACCTTCCCCACTGCCAAAAGTTAGGATGGCGAGCGCAGTACAGCTGTCAATAATCAAGGGTGTAGGGAATGAGGAACCAAGCCAGTTCTAGTTTGTGATAAGATCTGTATGGGATGTTCAGGGTATCATGGATGATAACATCAAGAAGGCTACCTTAGTTAGCGCGCTCCAGGACCGTGCATTGACCTAGTACATGAAATACTCAAGTGATCACCTAAATGAAGGAATAACATCAATTCAGGAGGCGCTAAATAAGGAATTTGGTCGACCAAAGTCGAAATCACAATCGGTTATTGGGTTCAAAGAAATAGAAATGTTTCCTGGTGAAACTCCGTGGGATCTGGATCAGAGGTTAAAAAGTACCATCCGCAAGGCAAATATGACATTGTCAGATGCACAACACTGTGCTTGGTTTATCACGTCATTAACACCACATCTGAGAATGACTCTGTCACAACAAAAGATTTCAACCCAGGCCGAATCATTGGAGACAGCAATGAGGTTGCACAAAACTCCCATACAGGATCCAGGGCTAGGAGTACAACAAATCCAAGTGCAAATTCAAAACCTTTGTTAAGAAATGCGATGTTTGAAACAAGGACAGGTTCCTCAGCCAGAAGTACGGGAAAGAGTGTGGTGTATCAAATGTAAAGGCCAGGGCCACGATAAGGACCACTGCTCGATCTTCATGGACTATGGAACAGTGGAGGGACTAATACTATTGCTACCAGAGGTCCAAGCTGGGCCAAGCACAGTGGCCACCCTTTGGTGCACAATCTGTTAGGTGGGAGGAAAGCACGCCATGGACAATTATCATCTATTGTAAAACCTAAGACAACCCCCCCCCCTCAACAACTATTTTGTAAATTTTGTAGGACGGTGGGTCACGATGAAAGAAATTTTCGTAGTTACGACATGTTGATGGATCGAACACCTACGTATAGGATGCAGATGGAGACGTGCGAGCAAGATCCAGCCGCACCACTCACGTGAGGGGGATTCCAAGGATGTGGATGGGGTCGCAGAGGAATGGGACCCAGATGGGGATAAGGAAAACTAATCTGCTATAATTGTGGAGGACCGTGGCATTACGCACGAGACTGCATGAACCCGACTGAAGCCTGTTGCCCGTCATGCTACCAGTTTGATCACGACGCAGTTGATTGCCCCACATTGATTGCTCAGATGTGCGAAAAGGGGGTGCTCCCAACTAACCCCACTCAAAACATCCAAATGATGAAGGCTGAACCCCGCGCAGAAGACCCTAACGTAAATATGATGCTCAGAAGTGGCACAGCTACAGGAGAAGATAAGGGGAAGAATCCGGAAGAGGATAGGTGGTTCCGTAAAGCCCCCGCAAAACAAGCGGAATTTGATTTGGAGCGAGCAATGGAATCCTTTATGGAAGCTAAGAAGAATTTCGGAGAAGCATCTAATTCAAGTAGTAAGGAACAACTAGGACCAGAACAGGATACTTCTCTGATAACTACTTTCTTAGGAACATGTATGAAGCTACTCAGGGATGCTAAAGTGGTGAAAGGGCTACAAGAGCTAATAACTAGATGCGCAGGGGTGGACGAACCGTGAATGGTCTGGAAATTGGGAAAACATGCATTGCGCATCGACCGGGAAATGCGACTGACTGTCCAAATTGGAGACTATGAGATGGACTAGGTTGTTTTAGATTTGGGCTTCGACGCAAATGTCCTACCAAAACAAAATCGGGAACGCACGGATAGGCCTACGCTACAATGGTCCCCAATCCAATTGTGAATGGGTAACCAACAAAAGATTTTGCCTATGGGAAGACTGCAAGGGGTTACAGTGGACACCGACGGCGCTAGCACGCAAAGCAATTTTGAAGTCATCGAAATTCTGGATGACAGTTACACATATCTAGTGTTTTTAAGGATAGATTGGGCAACAGATATGAATGGAATCATCAACCTCAAGAAATGAAAGATGATCTTTGAAAAGAAATATCTCCGCATAATGATTCTGTTGGATCCAGCTAAAGGGGCGCACTATACTGAACTTATGTGTGACGAAGACAGTGATGGGGAACTGGACTGTGTCTACCAGATCACAATGCAAGATCAGAACAAGATGAATCCAACAACAGATGGTAGACTCTCGTGGGACCGTGATAGTTCTTGCACGTCGGACTTGGATGAAGATGTTGAATGATGGTAGAACCGACTACATGAAGTAATCACACTAAACTGTAACAGGATGGTCATAATAAGAGCAATGGAGCCACCAGCTAAGGAGATTGCCGTGAAAGCAAAAGAACCCATCAAAGAAATGAAGTTGAAACCAACTCTGCCACACGCAACCATTGCTTCAAGAAAAAGTGCAGTCCCGAAAATGCGAAGGAAGAGGCGCTGAGGTCAACAGCAGGCGCATGCACGACTTAACAAGCAAACTAGGGTCAGCATCCTTCACCAGCATAGGCTACAAGGGTATGATCGGCCGATTCCCAACCTTCTTAGACTTAGTAGCCTGAAGCCACCCCAGCAACTTAGTTCACCAGCAGCTGGTGACGAGGTCAACAGGGACTCAAAAGGAAGCATGCACAGCGGACGACCCTATTGGAAGTTGCGGATACCACGAGTTGGATGGGCCTGTAATAGGAGAAGGATGAAAGCTTAGAAAAAGTAGGATAGCTGCAACCCTCATGATGTCAGCAAATTGTGGGCACAGCCGAGGACCCAAATCGCACTACAAGGGAACATGTCATGCGGAAAGAGTTATTTTTGCGGACAAACCTAACCTCCCTAGGAGTCTAAGACTCTCTAGTGACAAACAAACCAAACAAGAGAAATCCTTCTCTAAACACACATTATTCTATGAGAGATCAAGTGTTTTCGATCTTACCTTAGGTCCAACGGTTGTTGTAGCAGTCCAGCCTTGCTGATCCAGATGAGCTCCTCCTTCACTTTAAGACCTGCATACACTAACAAAGCAAACGATTACATAGCATCTGAATATTCATTATAAAACAAAGCATATCTATCATATTGACCAAGGAATACATGAAATAATTCATTAACAAATCATTGAGAAGAATGGACTTATTTGTATTAAATAATCAAAGGAACCATTACAACCTGGCCTTGGTGTTGTGCAAGCTCCTCCCAGGGTCCAGCAAGAGATTTCCTCTACTTTGACAAGCTCACCCACTCCCACTATGGCAACAAGGAAGGATAGTGATCTCTCCTCAAAAGTCAACAATGGAAGTCCTAATTCCAGCAACATTTACCCTTTAGAATGTTCAGCTTTCAACCTCCCCTCCTTTGGCCCAAGGCCTGTATTTATAGTATTCTAGAGGAAGTTATTCAGTTCCAACATCAATGGGATACTCCCTCTTTGGATGGGGTAGCTCCTCTCTTGATGGGATAAGTTCCTCTATCATAGGGATGCATGAACCATCTGGAGGCGCTCAATACACGTCAAAAACTCTTCTAGAAAGCTCTAGAAGTGACCACAAGTAACTTTTTAAAGATGAAACTCACGCCTTTTGACCTTTACAGGAGTACGCACCCATCCCTTGACTTACAGAGCGTACAAGTACGCAGGTACAGTGTATTTGGAGTGCGTACACGCAGGCAAGGTAGAGAGAACCTGCGTACCCAGAGATAAACATGTTTTTAAGTGACTTTCTCTCTTTTTGAAGTTTTGGCATGAAGAGCAGAGGTATGGGGCTTGACAAGGAGGACAATATGGCTATTGATGAGGCCACATAAACTGCAGATAGTCAAGGTGACAAAATTCAGTGTAACAGATTGCCCCTTAAAGTACGAAGCCTGTAATAGATAAGGGTGTTAAGTCATATAAGAAGGGTGAAGTGCTTTATCATTTCGAGGATCATCTTGTGGATAGCCTGGTCGGAACCTGCAATTTTCAACACAGAATACATGTATAATATCATATCATATTGAGGTAGGCATTCCCATACTCAGATTAAAAACTTTAACTATTGGACTAACTATTCTGGTACAAGAATGATTTCATAATACATCATAATCATAGACTCGTGTAGACACAGTATGGGTGCAGCCATCTGTTTATGATGGTCTACAACATAATGAATACAAAACTCCTCGCAGCCTGGATGGTGGAAACTAGATCCAGGGTCTTCATTTCTGCTCCCTGAATTGGTACGATTCTAGCCATGTGAATGAATGAGTCGATGTCGAACATGGTAGAAACCACTTGATTACCAGTCAATGATGTAAACTGTTAAAAAGCGTGAGAGAGACCACCAGTAATGTCAATGGTTCTCAAAGTACCCAGCACAATCCATGAGATGTGAATGAATGAGTCGATGTCGAACATTTCATCGAATCCTTCGATCGCAAGTCAATGATGAAAACTGACGTCGAAGGCGAGAAACCTGCCATTGATGCATGCAGACTCCAAGGTATTGACGATTTCTAAGTCAACTCTCTAGATAATGTGCTGATGTCGATAGAAAGTGACCCGTCGCAGGCAAGCCTATGACACTAAATCATAGTTCAAGTTGAAGAAATGTTGCTGCAAGGACTGACTCAATGATGACACAATGAATTATAGGTATTTTGCGGTTGAATGTTTTGTTTACAGACCTCTTGAACACATAACGACACAACAAATGGTTTGGTGACGAATGACTCAAAGTCGACTCCCATAACCTGGCTAAAGATGTTAATGATCTTGGTCAACTATGGGGCAAGGGATTTCCCAACCCAGGCGAATGAATAAGTGTCGTGTTCAAGAGTGGTAGTAAGGTTTTATTTCTGGGACAAAAGGATATCAAATAGGCTCATTCTTCTCATTTTTCCCCCACCATTTATGGCAAGTACCTCTTTATTTTTTACAAGCTTGAGGAGGATAACATATGGTTGTTTGTAAGCTCATCCTTCGGATGAGTCCAACTTAGTTTTTGATTCCAACCCTAAGAAGGAGTGGTCCGTTCCTGTTTGTAATAGAACAGGTCCTTTACTGTGAAATTTTAACGAGTCCAGTATAGGAGAAACTCGGTGTTTTTCAATTTTAGAGAGTCTGAAAAACTTAAGAAGACTCCATATTGAACTTTTTCGTAAATTTGTGTCTCCCAAGCCCGAAAAAGTATAAAATAATACCTGGGAGAACCGCTTGATCTTGCGACCAAGGATTAATTTCATGATTAGTGTCTTTGACCTGAAAAGTAAAAAGCGATCAAGGACACGTCGTTTTATTTCCAGTATCGAATTTGAAACGACAAAAATCCGGCAATCTTTTCCTGTTTTTACGGTCAGAAAAAGGCTATAAGGGGACCGTCTTTTAATTCCGTTTTAACGAGTGTAAAAGAAACGCTCGGCAATCTTTTCATTTTTTAGGAGTCAGAAAAGGGCTTAAAAGATGACTCTGATGTTTGGTTCGTGAAAAATGACAAGTTTCCCTGTAAATCCCTTTTTCCTGCACAAAAACGACACATTACTCATACCTGTTTAAGATAGGCAAAAAATACATTGAAAAATGACCTTCCATGGTGAAAAATAAACAAATTTAATATTTATTTATCCAAAAAACCTATAAAAAAGACCTTTTACCATGTCATTTTTACCATTTTACTGTTGAGGTTGAAAAAAGGGCTTTTGGCAAGAAACTTCCCGTGGAGATTGCGAAAAATCAGACCGTCGTCGGAATCGAGCGCCGTCACTTCCAGGTAATCCACAACATCCTCCTCTTCAATTTCATCCATTTAGAATCTGATTTTTAGCCTTAGTTTGAGTTTTTGGGGGCATTGGGGTTTTAGGATGCGCTCCTCGGGGTACGCAGGTGGCCCATGGGTAACCTGCGTACCCCGAGGGGTACGCAACCTACCTTCAGACCAGGTGTGTACCCACGCCCTGTTTCTAAAGGCGGGGTGCGTACCCCGTGTAAAGCGCACCCCCAAACCCCATCTTCCAAATTCAACCTTTAAAATTTGATTTTAAGTTTTCTAAGACTCATTTTCTGGTGTGTAGATTACCCACCATGTTGGATTGGCG
>APFE030082770.1:230809-301659 GCA_000404065.3 Pinus taeda | reverse complement strand
GGGGTATACGTCCAACTGAAACCTTTGAATGTAGAAGATAATTAGGCTCCACACCCAACATTTAATTCTTCTTCGCACTTTTGCTTAATCGAATGCAAGTCGAGTTGCTTGCCTCTAAGTGAGGTCGAGTGTGGCTATATATACACCTCCACACATGCCCTTTAGGCCGATGTGATCCCTAGCATGTTCTTCCATCGTTGTAGGCCGACTTGAAGAGGATAAGTGACAAGGTCTTGGAGGATAATTTACATAGACAATATTAACCTTTTTCAAAGTGTAACATGACTTCATTACATGACAATGACTCTAACATTTTATGAATAGATGACAAATAAATCCTAAAGAATCTCAATGGGAGTCTTGACACAAAATAAAATCTCTTGCTCATGAAACCCATGAAGCAAGTCAATACAATAATTTTATTTTTCTTCTTTACATCTCATTACATAAAATCATAATTACATGTCATTATGAAGACCAAACTTAGTTACACTTTTAAACGCTCCCTCTTAACTAGGGAGGTATTCATAATGGTACTTGGACTTTATCAATCTGAAGAATTTCTCATAAGAAGAATTTAGATTTGTAACTCATTTGCATAGCATCATATCAACCAACATTGTTACATAGCAAGGCCTTGACTAACAACTCCTTGTCTCCAAAAGATATGAGCTCAATGCTGGCAAGACCAATGATAACATCCCTACTCGGGTACTCAGGGTGTGTTCCATGAGGACTATTCTTATCTTGGACTCCCCAACCCTGAGAGAATATCAGTTCTCCATGACTGCTCTCTTATTAGATTCCCTATCTCATCCTCAAAGAGTATCAGATGCCAAATGATTACCAAATCCTCCATTCTGTCTTCCCAGGTGAAGACTAGAATGACATGTCTATCTCTCCCTCTCAAATAGGGAGGACGTATTCCAATAAAGGAATGTATTCATTCCTACCAAAAAAAGGAATGTACCTAAGATCCCTCTTGTCTTAGGAATTTCCAAGTTTCTTCCAAGTAAGAAACTTATTTTTTGGGCTCCCTCTTAATTAGGGACCTACAACAGCTCCTCATGTGGAACAACCAGGTGCCTGAAGAACTTCTCTCTTCTTTGATGTCATCAATTTCTTTTCTCATGGAGTCTTCATCTTTCGGGGTCTTATTCATAGGGCACAAACCATCCATCACTTTCATCCATTAGTTAGTCATGTCCTCATTTGATCAGAAAGTGATCCATCAGTTTTCCATCTGGATTTGCTTCATGTCATTATGCTTTCTTTGATGCCATATTTTCTGGAAGGATCTTACATCCCTCAATATGGTCCTCTTGGAATTCATCCATAGATCTTCCCTTTGGCAGTCCTACATAAACCCTTCCATATATTAGTTCAAAAATAAGAGATGAACACTTAAAATCATAATTACATTTGTGATGGTCTTTCATCATGACGTCTTCCTGTAGGTGTCAACATCTTGTATGTAGATTGACACATTTCTAAAAGATATCATTATCAAGGGTCTCCATCTTTTTCCGACTCATATCAGAGTATTCATATCTTTCTAGGAGATATTCTAGTCAAATCTTCTTAGACTTCGGATGTTAAATGCCTTCTGCATTTGTTGCATATCTTCAAGATCTCTTCCTTTCTTTTCACACTTCATTCCCAGGAGATTCCAACTAGAGTTACTTAATTGTAGTTAGATTCCTCATGAGTCATATGAGAACATATTATGTTGATTTCGTCTAGTGTGACTTATGCCTTACTGCAATATTTCAGTGGAGGAGATCCTTTCTTCATTTTATCATTTTCCCAAGATTGAACATTATTTGCAACCATATGGAATGACTTTCATAATAATCTATGTAAGCATACATACCTCATCTTTGCTTTCGGTCATCCAGACTTCCTATAGCAGCTTCATTTGAACAAAACAACTTTATCCTTTAGACCTGATTTCTTGTTGTGTCATCATACCATCATCTGTTGAATCCCACGAGTTGGAATTCTTGATGAAACTCTTGCTTCCTTTTTAGATCGGTGAATCCTTTGATGAGGATTCAATTAGAGAATCTTGAGGATCTTTCATATCCTCACCTGATAGACGTTTCCTTATTGACAATAGTATGATGATCCCAGTTGATGAGGATCTCTACTTCATTTGAGATTTCAATGAGGGTTCCAAGATCTTCCATTCTTTATAAACAACGGAATTTATTCCAAACATCCTTTCTGCTTCTCATGTCAAGAGCTCTTATTTCTAATGCTTTTATCATGATGTTATTTTCTAATCTGATGCATCCTATCTTATTTACATTGCTTCCTATCTATACATTACAAGTGAAAAGTACCTTCTAGTGAAGAGGATCATCTCAGTCATAGTAGAGATATTTTTGCTTCTTTCTTCTTAAGTTTCTGTTGTAGCGGCTACAACCACCCTCCAAAATTTTGCCTTAGCCTGTTTTGGAGCCTCCCTACCAACCTTCACAGTAGCTTGCCTTGCTTCATCAAGTCCTCAAGCTTCAATGTCTTTCTTTCTCAAAGGCAGCCTGTCGATCATAGTTTGATCTTGTCCCTTCACGGGTTGCTCACCCGCACTTGGTCCAGTTGCACACTGAGCAACTTCCCAGTGAAATTTGCACATTTCTATAGGGAAACCGACTTCCCTCTAGGAATTACACAATTCCTTTTGACAGCCTGTTGGGCTCCGGGATTGCACAATCATGCCAGCCAATCCTCCCAGAAGGATTTGCGCAATTTTTCCCATCAACAAGCAATTTAGCCTAGGATTTGTGAAAATCTAGGCAGCAGTCAGCTGTTGGGCCCAGAAATTATGCAATCCCCTTGGGCAGTCAGCCCAGCTTATAGTCAAGCAGTCTCTTCCATGTGCAGCTGAGTTGACCGGTTCCCTCCGAGACTGAGCAAAACAAACTTGCATGCTTAGGTTGCTTCTCCCAAGGCAACATGCAAAGGAATCCCTTGTTTTAGGGATCTATTTTTAGCAGTTGGAGGTTACATGCAAGGAGTAATTCTAAAACCTCCCTCCAAGTGTTGCTTCCCCTAGATTTGTGGCATGTGCGTCATAACCTTGATGTTATCAAAACGCATCAACTGGATGTTGCATAGCTCATTCCTCACATCAACCTTGTAGCTCTGACATCCCACAACACATCTAGGAGCAGTCGACACATTCAGCTCAGTTGTTTGGGGTAAGCTCGCTTCCCATGCCTTGTGTTGCATTTTTTTCGCTTTTTGTGTATTCGCTTGTGTGAGTATTGTTTTCTTGATTTCTTTGAATGCTTGTTGTCATTTACATATATTCTAGCTTGTCCTAGCTCTATTTCAATTTTTGTTGCTATCTCACTATTGTCGCATTCATGGAATTGCTTTACACAGACATTCGCCCAACCGGCGAATGGCCTCACCCATATGGATGTTGATCTGTTTGCTCAATCCTCCATTCATGTTTTGCATGCATTGTTTATCACTTCTGCTATCACTTAGTGTCACCATGCATTTCATCGACTTATTTGCTTTCAGTTACCCGTCGACGAGTCAGCCCAACCTTGGCCCGGTCTCTGCCTTCACCAAGGCTACCTTGCACAATCTGGAGAAGGAAGGTTCACCTTCCTCTCCAAATTTGTGCATTCTAGCCCAACACTAGCCTCCTAGACTGAATTGCACATTTCTAGAGGTCAGTGGTTGCTTGGCCCAAAATTTTGTGCAAATCTGTACCTGGGCCAGCAGTCTTCCCCAACTAGAATCACGCATTGCACAATCCCAACAGCCAACTGCCCAACTGGATTGCACATTTTGTAGTTCCAGCAGTCAGTCAGTCTCCCAACAACCCGGACTATCCCTTGTGCAGTGTTGGAAGTCGGTCTCCCGACCTCCCGGCCGAAATTGCGCAACCTTCATGATCATTCGCCCAGGTATGTTGCAAGTCAGTTCTCATGTACATTTTGGTTTTCAACTGGCAGATTGCCTACTATGAGTGTTTCCATGTCTCCAAGTATCACAAGTGTTCATCTGCCCCTCAGCAGTACAAGTACAATGGTTTCCAAGAGAGTAGAGACGAAGACATTGTTCAGAGCGCGCTTGGGGATGCAGTCGATCAAGTGTCCATGGGCTTACCTACTCACGAGGACATCAAATTGTTCGTGGACAAGGACATCAATCAACAACATCACTGTGAGCAGCATCATGAACAACAACATACCAAATGCAGCGAACGCATCACATGAAGCGAATGCAAGAGAAAGGTTGTTGATAACACAGAGGCAGAGCAAAGTTGCAAGATCAAGCAGATCCACTGATAATGAAAGCAACTTTGGGGACTCAAGCTATGAAGTGGCGGCGCGACATGAAGATCTGCGAAGGCAAAATATGGAATAAAGAAGGAGTTGCATGTGCTAAAGCAGCAACTTAGGAAAAACATGAAGCAGCACAAACAATCCAATGAGTTGCAGCAGGAATAGGAACAACAGTGGGCACAACATGCACTCACAGATGAAACTACACCAGTACAAGTTAAGGATCCATCCTAGTAGCTAACATAGAGCAAACATGGTGAGAAGTGTTGTTGATCGCATGCAAATGATCCAACATCATGCATGTCATTGAGCGCACGCATGCAATCCAAGCCATTCAACACACTCACCAAGGCAAAGACAAGAAGCAAGTCCAACTGGGGCTGAACATGCACTTCAGCAAGTTGATGTGCATGACCACCAAACACACACTTGAAGATCAACACAGACACTATGCATCAGCGTGTTGCCCGTTCAACCGTACCCAAGAAGACCATGCGCATGTTAGTAGATGAGTTGGTTGAAGGGGCCAAACCAATGCACTGGTTACAACAGAGGCAAGAGTTTGCTTTAGCAAGATGTCACCATGAAGTGCATGCACACCATCACGGATGACCAATCTTGGCATCAGCTCACCAGCTTCACCATCACAAGCATGTCAAATAGTCGTTCTCACCACAACGTATCGAGTGTCAGTGATGTCTTGCAAGGATTTCTCAAGCCATGTTGTCTCACATGAGTACATGTGCATTGTAATGTTGAGTCATGTCAAGTGTAAGTTGAGTGTCAACAGTTGGATGTAACAGTCATAGAGTAGGTGAAGAGTCACAAGGGTAGTTGAACCATCACAAAGGGGAATGTCAAGGGTCACCCCACCCTTTGCTATAAATAGTCCCTCATAACTCATTGTAAGGTCTTTTGGTCAGCCAAGCTTCTACTAAGACTATCTTGAAGAAGGCTTGGACAGTATTGTAATGCGCCTTGGCTTCTCCACTACACGGAGCTAGTACATCTCTTTGGAGGAGCAGGCGGATGTGGCTGTAACATTCCACTTGGGCTAGCAGGTTTACATGGTGTATTGTATGATTGTGACTTACACTTCTTTAATAATAAGGGCCACCACATTTTCATGCATATGTTGTTATTGTAGTTGGAATATTTCGGTTGCCTTAATGATATATGTTGTTTAACTTAAGTACTTGTATATGAATTGATTTGTATGCAATTATATGAATGTTGTCGTTAATGTGTTGCATATGTTGTTAAAGTTGTCACCGTTTGTGTCAACTGCTCTGCCTGACACCAGACATACCTTTCTCATGAACTTGGTTATATCAATCGTCACACTCATCTTGGACTGATCTGTGAGTGTTGTTCATGTTATCTTACCTTGTATGTTGTGACTGCCGCATCTGTATCGACTACTCTGTCGAAAGCTGTTCATGTCATTTGTGTTGTGTGTTCCTAGCCAAGTTGGGGCTGATCCCTTTCAACCTAGAACTCACCTTCACCTTCCTCTACCTTTGAAGTGTTGGAACCTTTCATACTCATTCATTGACTCACTGCATCAGTGACACCCTTGCTACTGACAGAGTTATCTTTCTTGCCTTTATGTGACATCGTGGTCAGGGCATTACCTTATGCCACTGTTGGGACTCCTACACTAAACGACCTGAGGTCTAATTGGGACTTCTTATCAGGGAGATACCCTTGACATGTTGGCAGGTCCAGCACTGTCAACAGTTTCGTTATCTCTGGTCCTTTCACTTCCTCAGTAATATGGGATTCTTCCCTTTCCCTCTTGCATTTAGAACAATCTTTCCTATAATTCCCAAGTTTCTGACAATCATAGCATATTTCCTTAGCCATACTCTTCTTTTTCTTTGGAGGACCAAACTTTCCAAATTCCCCTTTTCTTTTTGTCACTGATTGATCCCTTCTATCTGATCTTTTGTTACTTTCTTTCTTCAACCCGCCTTCTTCTGCCTTGTAAAGAGATCATAATTTGATGAATGAGATAACTTCATCTTCCCTAGTAGATATGAGGTTACCTTGTTCATCAGTCAATGCATTTAGAATAACGAAGATCATTTTGTTATCATATACTATCTTTACTAGATCATGCAATTGACCTTTTATTTGAGATGCTTTTGAGAGGCATGACGATATCCCTTCATCCTTTGACACCTTCAATTTATATAGATCAGATAAGTGACAAGGTCTTGGAGGATACTTTACATAGACAATATTGGCCTTTTACAGAGTGTAACATGACTTCATTACATGACATTGACTCTAACATTTTATGACTAGATGACAAATAAATCCTAAAGACTCTCAATGAGAGTCTTGACTCAAAAATAAAATCTCTTTCTCATGAAAACCATGAAGCAAGTCAATACAATAATTTTATTCTTCTTCTTTACATCTCATTACATAAAATCATAACTACTTGTCATTGTCAAGAACGAACCTAGTTACACTTTTCAACAATAAGCAACCTGGGTTAATATTTTAATGGAAGTTTGGTTTGGTTGATTTAGATATATCCTTTCTTTTTCATTTTTCGTTGGTCCTCCATGGTCATAAATTTAGTCCCATCAAATCACTATCGTTGATAAATCTCTAGTAGATCGAGATCAAGATTGACTTTGTTAAAGTTTTAACTAGGTTCAGTCTTCATAATGTATATTTATCATTGATGTATTTATCGTAAATTTTCAAGCATGTTCTTCATCCTAGAGTAAAAAAGAATTTATTTTGAGTCAAAATAAAATTTCTTTATGTCATGTCCCATTTGGACATTTAGAAGAAAGAGAATTTGAATTTTTAGTTAGATTCATAAGAACACAAGATGACCAAGTCGGCCCTCCATCGACAAGTCGGCCTTGCCCTCCAAGTGGCACCTATTCAAGGCTCCTAGACAACTATATATAGGAGACGAGTTTGAACTATTTGGAGCACACTCATTCATCGCACAAGAAGCATTTTTGAATCTAGAGAATAAGAAGAAAAAGCCAAGTCAAAGGAGATAGAAGACAAGTCAAAACAAGAAGAATATTCCTGTCGTTTACTAAATCTTTGACCACTACAGTTCACACGTGTGAGAGGTCTATTTTTTTTGGAAAAGGCCAAAATTTTTCTGAGGTAATTGGAGGATGAAAATCAGCCCTAGTTGTAGGTTCAAAATTAAGAAGTTTTACCAAATTTGAAGTAGTTTGACCAGAATTGACCTTGACTTTTGGAGGTGACTTGGAGGAGGGTTTGACATGGTATCTTGGTGGCAGTTTGGTATTAGTTCTTGGCTTGGATATCTCATTTTTATCTACTTCTATAAGGAAAGGATTGTTGGGTTTTCCCCTTTTGGGTTTTGCCCTAGCCATTGACCTAAATTTTGGTGTCTCTTGTCTCATTGTGATCTCTATTTCCTTGAATGATTGAACAAACATATAATTGTTTGATGAAGAGTACATAAGAAGTAATAAAGAATACATATGATTTTCACAAGTATCAAGAAGAGAAATTAAGTGTTAGACTACTTTGCGCTTGGTTTCTCAACACACTTTGGACACCCAGATTGTTTTTTTACCCAGATTACTTATTGTAGAATCCAACTATTAATGAAATTTAACACTCAAAACATGAAATTTCTAGTCATGGTGCTTGAGCTCCAACAACCACAGACCATTTGACCACAAACCAAGACCAAGGGCTCAAGATTAAAGGTGTTAAGCCTCATGACACATGCATTGCGACATTTTCTCATTGAAAATGAATCTCCTTCACAATCAAGATCCATTCATCTTCTTATGTAGTTGCCATCACATAATGCTAGATAACTGGATATCCATATATCCTTAAGGAAGTGTGATGTGGGGTCCACCTTTGCACCATTCCCTAGATTCAGGGATCTGAGATCTAGTTCCTTCTTTCCCTTTCTCTTTCTTAAGAGCCCAGATTGCTCCAAAGCCCAAACAACACATAAACCTTTGATGGGATCCACCTTCACCTAAAAAATTATGATAAGGCCTAAGTATGGGAGTTTGGGGTCTGGTACCTTCTTTCCTATTATTTTTCCACATGCTTGAATTGCGCCAAGGCCCTGATATTGCTTAAGATTGGCATGGGGTCCATCTCTGCCTTAACTCTGTGTTGAGGATTGTATCCAAAGAATTTGGATTTAGGCCATTCGATAATAAATACACTTACTTGATCCACCATATGTCACCACATCTAGCTCCCATGTCAACTACTCGTGCCACCTGTCATGCCACTTCGACTTACATGTCAACCTGTGCCACTTGTCATGCTACCTAGACTTGCCACTTTTACCTAGGGTCCACCACCATTTGAGGCGGAAAATCTGGGAAAGGGGTTGTTCCAATATTTTACGCACCTTGAATTTCTCGAAAGCCCAAATTTCCATATGGAATGAATAAGTCAGAATTCCACAGAACCTTGACCGCCTGGAACCATTCATGTCTTGTTAAACTTCAAGCCTATTTTTCTTCTCATTCCTTTGGAGTTAAGAAAAGTGCCATATACCATTGGAAAGGTCTTAAAAAGGGTTATCTAATTAGAAACTTTCATGGTCTTTTGAACAAGGTAATTGGAGGCAAAATTTCTGCAAATAGAGGTCGCCCAAAGTGACTGCATCCATGACATCAAAATAGAAAACCTGCAACTATATCCCTCGGAACTTGACATTAATGACAACTAAACAACCTGCAACTCTCTCCCCTTGAGCTTGACATCAATGAAACCACATTCAACATACTTTCTCAGTCCAATAAAGGCATATTAATTTCTCAAAACAAAGTCATGAAGGAGACACTGAAGGAATTAAAAATGGAAGACTACGCATCTGTTAGTACCCTTGTGATCATAAGATGTAAATTGAGAAAAGATGATGAATCCCCAAAAGCAAATCAAACACTATGCAAGTCAATCATTGGCAGCGTACTATTTATGACAACATCAGGGTCAAACATCATGCACACAGTAGGATTGGTTGTAAGATTTCAATCTATACCAAATGATGCATATGTGTAAGGATTAAAAAGAATATTAAGATATCTAAAGGAGACATTGGACTTTACCTTGAGCTATTCAAGAAGTGACGACTTCACTCTAACAACATATATAGATGTAGATTGGGTAGGAAGTATTGATGACAAGAAAAGTACAAGTAGAGGAGCATTCTTTCTAGGCAACTTTCTAGTATCATGGTTGGGAAAGAAGCAAACTTTAATCTCTCTATCCACAACAGAAGTCGAATATATTGTAAACAACAACATGTTGCACACAAGTTCTCTAGATGAAGTAGACATTAAAGGATATCAAGGTAGAATATGATTATCCAATCTTGGTCATCTGCAAAAACCATAGTGTGATAAAAATTTCAAATAATCCCACTATGCACTCAAAGACAAAGCATATTCCCATCAATGACCACTTCCTGAGAGAACAAGTATTCGAAAAAGGTGTCAAGCTATAATACATTGCCTCTAGGGAACATGTTGCAAATGTTTTTACCAAATCCCTAGACCAAAATGATCTATTGAATCTTAAGAATGTAAGAGATTACTCAGAATTCTTTATTGTTTTATTTCTATGCTCAAAAAGCATTAAGAGTAGCATTCCAAGATCACCATAACTTTGCTAACTTAAAAGGTCAAGAAGGAGGTTGGTAGTGTGATAAATATTTTGAGATTTAGATTTGATGTGTGTGTAAGTTGGATAATCCAAGAGAAAGTGCTTTTCATGTTCAACCATATTAGTGTTTTTGGAATTGGCCAAGATATAGTTTGACTATGAATCTCATGAGATTTTTTGTTTTGTTTTAAAAAAGTTTATTTTTCTATTTTACACTAGTGAATACATAGATATCGTTTTGATTTTCTATATTTGGGTTGATCACCTCCTTATAATATATTACTTTCCCTTTTCCCTCTAACTCTTTATTGCCCCACAATTTGTCCATAAATTTTTATGTAATATATATTTTAATATTATCCTTATTCTACAAATAGATCTCCTCCTTTATCACCAAATGGTCTAGCCAAGACTAGGCATCGTTGTGCCAACCCCACTTGAGACATAGGTGGTGGTCTTGGCTAGAGTGACAAGAAATTTTAGGAAACCTCTTGTATTCCATGTTGTTTAACTTCTCCCTATACATATTATACCTAGTCAAAGCGATGCTTTCATTTTGGGAAAGGCTTGCTTCAAATAGGAGTACATGATAAGGGGTATTTCCTTTAATCTCGAGATTGTAGGTTAAAAACTACTTTTTGATCTATTCTATATTTCTCCATGACTCTTTAGAGATACTTCAATCGCAAACCTCACAGCCATATAAAAGTAGCTAGAGTCTCAAGAGTCTCAAATAGGAGTTTTGATTTTATTTTTTAATCCCACACCCAACTATTTATTAACCTACTATTATTTTCAAGCCCGTAATAAGATTTATTCTTCCACTCATCCTTTTCTCAATGCTATAGTTCCATTTGATCTTGCGATGGATATCAATTATAGTATATTTGTATGAAGAAACTTTCTCAAAGTTGTTGTTATCATCCGTGAAAGTATCGTATGTGATATCTTTGAATTTAATAGTCGTAATTTTTGTTTTGTCAATATTAATAATCATATTCATATTGGAACATAGATCTTGGAGAATTCTTAATTTCCTGCCATGATTGTAGTGACGTCCTAGTAAAAGAATAATGTTGTCAACATTAAGGAGAATAATTATGACTATATAAATGAGCATAGGGCAAACACAACACACATCCTCCAAGCACTCTTCTAGCTTATCAATGTATATGCCAAAAAGGGTAGGGGACAAGAGACACCTTTGCTTGACTCTAATATTGCGATTTGTTTCTTTTGACCAACTCTTAGTGGTCCTAGACTTGGAAATAACATTCTCATACAACCTTATCACAACAATCCTATACTCGAGAGGAACCATTATCTCTTCTAGCCTGTTCCACAATTTTATCTTGGGAACAATGTCAAAATCATTTCTAAAGTCAATGAAATAATATAAGAGATCAATTTTATTATTACGAGACCCCTCTACAATGATGCCAAGAGTAACAAGGTGGTCCATAATTGAATGTTATCTCCTTTTCCAAAATAATTATGTACAACTTGGCTAAGATGCAACTATCATAATGATCCTATAATTAAAGGGAATACTCTTATCCCCACTTTTAAAGATAGTTACAACGAGGCTCTGCATCCATGGCTTAGGAAAACCTTACTTCACTGCCAAATTGAAGAGATTATGTATTTGAGGGACGAGGGTAGACCCTCTTATTTTAAAAATTTCAGCATGGTAGACTTCAACTTTCCTAGTTGCAAGTTGCTTAACCCCAAATTCAATTTATTCTAGAGAAAGATACCATCCTATGTAGGGGAATTCAAGATGGTGTCCAAGGCATTAGGGGATTCATAAAAAAAATTAAGGTGGAAATTCTAGTACTTCAAGGTTATCTAATTATTTTCCTTAGTCTTATGAATCACAACACCCCGCGCCAAACTTCCTATTAGATAGGTGCAACGACTGCTCTTGCTTTCTATTTACATTGTACCTTTTCTTCCTTTCAATAAGAGCTTCATACATATATATCTTATCAAGCTTTAAAAATGCGAAAATTCCTGAATCTAACACATCAGAAACCCCTACTGCAATTATTAGTTTACAATCTCCTACTTGTTCTTTACATTAACAAGTTATTTAATTGCATAAACATTGAAGTAAACACTATTGCAACCTTCACAGAGATACAGATCATGCACTAAAATAAACAGAAACAATAACACAAGGGACACCATTATTTTTGGACAATTGTCCCCGGAAAAGCCCAATTCGGGAAAACCAGTGCAACATATAGAGGGTTTGTATTACTAAGTAGATTCATGAATACAACTAGGGTGCTAGAAATGGCTCACCCAACAAAGAATATACTTGCTAGTAGTACCTCTATTTGGAGACATATATTCCTACAAATCAACAATCGGATGATCAAACCCCACAGTGACTCCAACTGTTACATATGCTAGACAACGAAAGCTACTCCAAGCACTTCTTTGGAACTGCGTCACTCCTCCAGGATCTGCGTCACCCTCTCTTGGCTCAGAGTCTACTGATCTGCTCCCAGTCTGCCCCACAAAATCTCCCCAGCGCTACCTCTGAGGCTCAGCGTCAGCCTCTGCGTCCTTTGCGTCAGCTCTTTGGCCTCTACGTCAACCCTTTTAGGGCCTGCGTTGTCTCTCCCAGCACTACGCTGCCTCTCTACTATGTATTCTTTATCCTTGGATGAAAATCCCTTGCTGAACTGCCCCTCACTGCAACTCTGATCACTAACTCAATTTCCTCAGTAAGCCTCGCCTTAGAAAATCGAATTATTAGATCACTCTTGGTGTATCTCCAACTGACCCTCAAACTTCCTCTTATACTTTTCTTTGATGATTCAACGGTCGAGATTAAGTCCCAAATCAACGGCTAAGATTATATATGGTTTGATCCTTGTCACTTAGAACTTTCTCACCCATATTTTATTAATACACAATAATATTTTTATTTTCCTAAGTTTAGGCTCAAGAACCCATTAAAAATATTAACTATTTTAATAACTCCTCATCCTGGTGGAATTTCTCGAGATGATTTTTGGGTCTTGGAGATCTCATGTGCCTTAGTCTCTCGACCAATTTTCAAGGCTAAAGCACATCTGATGCTACCCAAAATCAACAAAAAATTCATTAGGAGCATCCCTAATTACTTTTCAAGCAATTTTATAGTCATTATCATACTAAGGGTTTGGTATTTCGATTATTTTTTTATGTGACACCTTGATAGAGATCTTATTAATGGAGGAAGAGAGGGTTGTAGTAAAATTATGATCAAGGTTCTCAATGCTATCCTTATAAGTTAAGAGGTGCAAACCTTTATTTTAATCCCTTAAGAAAAGATTAATTTTATTATTGTCAGAAAATAGGTGCCCTTGATTCTCACAATTTTCATGCATGGGGTTTTATACATGGCAACACTTAGAGTTAAGATTAAAGGTTTGTGATCACAATCAGGCTCTTGGTCATTTAAGAGGTCAAAATATACTATATGGTTGGAAATAAGGATATCATATATCCCGTAATCCACGACACTACTAATGAGCCAATTAATACAAGTCACCTAGTTGGAGTTTGGCCATTTGCAAATTATGAGGTCTTGAGAACTACCAAGCATGACTAACTTGATGCCAAAGAAATTATTGGTCAGGTTTTTAAAGTTTCTTTTGCATCTACTAAATAAAACAAGGTCCTCGTCTAGCCATAGAGGATTAGGCTTGTAATCATTGTCTGGAAGAATATATTAGTTAGTTGCAGTTCTAGAATTAAAGTCTCTCGACAAGAGGATGTTACCTTCATTTCTCATATAGTGAGTATCTTGTTCCAAGTCATTATAAGGGAATTTTTTATCTAGATTGTTTTCCTTGTAAAACATAGAGTTGATAGCTGTGAAATAACAAATTGCAATACAAATTATCTAAGCATTAATGTCATTGATTTTGATCCAAATGTACTGATGGAGAGGGTCTAATATTATAGAGTTGAGTAAGAGGAAAATCATTATTTTTATATAATATTATATTCATCCAATCCATATGTGAGATGATTTCTTGTTCCATGCTAACCACAAGATGAAACTGTTTATGCAAGGGATGTTAGACTCATCATGTTCCCATGTTTCAACTAGAAAAATAATATCAATTTCACCTGTGATCGAACTTAACATAGGACCTCTACACTATCAAAAGCGATGACAATTCCAAAAAGGATTACTCTCATTTTGGTTTCTATTCCTAATAATAACATTCCTAGTTCTAATGATTGCTCATTTGCCTTCCTTTACTCTTTGAATCTCATTCCTTAATTCAACTTGGTCTGTTGGAATGAGGTCCTCATTTATAAAGACTCTTATCCCTTTTAAGCTTGGAGATTTATGGAGCATCCCAAATTTTTGGTTAATACAATTTACCATTACATGAATAAATATATCTTTATGCTTGAGTATTTTTCCCAACCATTTTGCTTTTATGAGATAAGTTGTTTCAATTTGTGACTTATTTTTTAGTTTTTGTTTTACTATTGCCAATGTGTCCTCATATTTATGTTCTTTTATACTAATAACTATAAAATTCAAGTCTCTTTTATTATACTTTTGATCTAACTCAATTATCTTGTTCATTTCCTCTTTGATTGGTTTGATGTCTAGTTCATTTTACTACTTAGGGCTAATTTATTATTAGTTTTTTCTTTTAACTCTTTAATCTAGTCTCTCAAGGTGCAATTTTCTTCAACTATCGCCGATTTCTATTTTCCATTTCTGTAACCTAGCTTCCATTTTATGCAGTTGATTTTCAAACCCTAATATTTTATTCTTTAGGTTCACTACTAATAATTTGAATTTGTTATCAAGCATTGCCTCTAACTCTATTTTCTGTTTTGCTTCTCTTTCTTCTCTCATTTTTTCTAATGAATCTATATGATTATCAAAATTCACCAGAGTTACTTTGTTGGGCCCCTCCTTGCTAGGTTGAGGCTTTGACATATGTAGTGAAGTGCTCATAATTAAATAAATAAGCAAGAAGAAAGAAAATAAATAGGAGGAACTTATTCACCTGGATTATGAACGACTGAATATAACCTTTTCTTTAATCTTTTGCAAAGTATATTGTCACAAATTTGATTAGTGGATCCCAAAGAAACTTCGTAGTGTGTATGGATCACTGTAGATGTATGGATGAGGAAAATAAAATCACCATAGAGACAACCCAAAAAACATAGAATTAATCAACACACAGGCAACTTGAAAATTGCAGAGTTCATAAAGATTCCTCATGATGTTCATTCCGTGACTTTATGTTCACATATCTGTGTTGAAGATTAGGTGCACAACATAACGAACCCTAGATCAAAATCATGGTAGGTTCAAAATCGCCCAAGTTCATAACAAATGATTGGATAAATCATAGTATGTAATCACCCACTCACAACCTTAAAAATTGGATTGCCGCAAAGAGTCCCAATGCATATGGATCATCACAGATATATGGAAGTCCCAATGCATATGGATCATCACAGATATATGGATGAAGAAAATAAAATCACAACATAGCTTACCATAAAACACATAATTAATCACCACTTCGACAACTCGAAAATTTATTCAAACCACCACAAAGAATTGATCAAATCACCATACAAACAACCCTTAAATCACAAAGAATCTGCATATGGTTAATATCTGCAGAGTTAATATGAAAATTTGCCATAGAGTTCATGTAAACTGCTAAAGAGTGTAAATATGTCGTAAAATTTAAATATATATATGTAATTGTTCAAAAAGTATTTTTTTTTTTTTTAATGCAATATTATGAGACAACATCTCCCCAAATTGGATTTTAAAGTGCCTCTTAACATAATCATCATTTTTACCTACCTGTCTCATTTTTTTTTTTCATCCATTTCCATTTACAAGATCTATCTTTTCTATGATTAGTTAAGAAAAAACAATAAATTTTTATTGAATTTCATTCTCATGGTATATAAATGTAATTGCTTGTTCTTGTTTAAAATGAGTTATTTAAACACCATATAACGTTTTAGGAAAAACATTTGTGTTTTAAGAAAAGCAATATTTTTTAAGTGAAAAATAATTGTTGTTGTTTTTTTTTTAAATGAGTTATTTAAACACTATATAAAGTTTTAAGAAAAACAATTGTGTTTTAAGAAAAACAATAATTTTTTTTAAATGAAAAATAATTGTTGTTGTTTTTTTAAGTAAGCTATAATTTCATGATATAAGAAAGAAATAAATTATTTCTAACTAAGTTAAAAATAACCTATATTAAAAAAATAAACAAATAAAATAAAATAATGGTCCCATAAACTCTTTTTAATTTAGTGAACATTACAATATCATTTGATTTATACCATGCATCTAGCAGTGCATTAATCATTTGCGCTGCTAACTCTACTGGCTACATTACATTATCCTAATCATGAGGAAATCTGTATTATGTAATTTTTAACTCTCTCTCAAATGAAACCTATATCAATGTGGTTGCCGCTCGTTTAATTAATATTTTGGCACTTGTATACAGGGACAGTGTGCTGCGCCAGATAGCAAGCAAAGCGACACACGTCCATGAAGAAGACAAGCAATTGGGTCATGGTTACGAGACTGGCAACCACGGTTTGGGTCTCTCCCGCTCCTCCATTGCCTCTATTATTACGTGCAGCAGCCCATAAGAAATCCAATCGGAAGGTACTCTTGCAGAAATTTGCTGGCGAAGCTCATTTTATACCAACTTATAACTGTTTAGCCCAGAGTTCTGAACGAATGTTTAACAGAGTTCACTGCTTATTTTTTCAGCAATTTAGTTTCCGTAGGTTTTCCCATCTGGATTTGTTATGAATTAGGTGGAGATTTGTTCGTATAAATGCGCACGTCCATAAACTAATTACCGAGTCGTTTTGGATTCATAGTTTTCATGGAGATATCCTCTGTGAGTTGCGAATTACTCTCCTGCTTACTCTTGCCATTGGATGAAATGGACTGTTTTTTGTTTTTGTTTTTTCAGAACATCCTTTGTATTAATAAAAAAGTTTCATACACGACTGCTGCTTCACTTACTGAAATTGTTCGCCTTTTGAATCTGCTACAATGCTTATCTATATAATTTGTGTCGAATATTCTGGATAGCATCAACTTCATATTGGGTCTTACTATTACTTTTTTGGTCGACTTTTACTCCGATCAGGTTAAATTGTTATTAGCAATATTTGGAATCCTTATGTAGTTTTTGGGGACTTGTCACCAGCAACTCGGCTAAGACAAGTTTTGGATTGATCTATGGAGACCGGAACTAGAGACAATTTTTTGGGCACCATATACTTAAGGATCCGATCAATTTGATATGTTGGCATTGTTGGAAAGGATCCGATCAATTTGATATGTTGACATTGTTGGAAAAGTAACTAGGTTTGGTCTTCACACTTATTTTATTATGTATATTTTATGTATCAGCAAAAGAAGAAAGAAAACATTGTTTTCTAAGCACGCGTTTGGCTCCATTTAAATTTAAATGGTTATGGCTATCTAGGTCAATCATGCATTTCATAGTGTTTTTCAACTCAAAAACTATTTGTCATAAGTCAAAAGAATTATTGTCATATGTAAAAGACCCATTTGGGCTATTTATAACCAGAAAGAAAAAATATTTTTGAGTCATATTAAATCATTCTGTCCTCCAACTCCAAGTCCGCCCTGCCATGATAAGTCGGCTCTGCTGGGCACATTTTCGCTCTCTTTGATGACTATATATAGAGGAGACCTTGTTCGATGTTTGAAATTAACAAAAATAAGGAAGAGCGAAAAACAGGAAGAAGGAAGAGACCTTGTTCGATGTCAGACTTTTTCTTTGAATGTACCCTTTTACTTCATCACAAACAATGTTTATTATATAGAAATTATATGTAGGATTTAAAGCACATGATGTTTGCTACAAATTGCGCTCTTTTCATTGATTAATTTTGTTCATATATTTCTTCTACTTTGTAAATCATGAACAGTTTCGTTTGGTCCCCTTTTTAGATTTTCATATTCAGAAAGAATTTGAAGGGGGTTCTTTTTCTTCTCCCACCTATTTAAAAATTGCTGGTAAAGCACTTCTAAACTATCTATACTCTGAGGAGGCAAGGATCTAAACCATTTTCTCACTTCTCCAGCTAGAGTTTGGACAAAGATTCTCATTTGGACATCTCCTATGTCAATTTCATGCTGTTCAAAATAATCTATCATCTTTTTTGTGTGTTGTTGTGCTGTGTAAATTCTAGTGCCATCGAATAAAGTAATTTTACTTTGATAATCTGCTGGTAAGGCACCTTGAGGAGCAGGCATCACAAGGGGGGCATATCTGAGTGCCATAGCTCTAAGTTGGACAGGATTGAGAACAGGAGTTGGGGTAACAAGAGGATTTGGGATAACAAGGGGAGTTGGGGTAATAGGGATAATGGGTACTTGAAGGGTAGTGATAAGCTGATGGGGGAGTGAAGGTATGAATGGAGATGAGGAATGAACTGCAAAAGTATGGGGAAATGATGGTGAGCTAAACGAAGTTGAAGCTGTTTCAGAAAGTTTAGGGATTCTATCAGTGGTAAGGGATGACTGAGGGGAGTTCAGAAGGTATTGATCAATTGACAAGTTTGCTCATTGGACTTCAAGTTCTGCTGTAAATTCGGGATCTAGAATTGTGTCCTCAAGTTCACTCTCAGAGTTGGTTCTAAATAGGGAATTGTCAAAATACTCGTCAAAAGGGAGGTCTTCTAGGAACAACCACTCAACAGGGCATGAATTGGATCTGAATAAAGGTCTTGGGCTCACTGAACTTTCTTGTCTTCTAATTATTCTCGGGATAAGGTTGGGGTTGTCAAATGCAAGGGGAGGATTTGGATCAGGGTTGGCCCTGGTATAGTGAGTTATCCCTGAAGTCAGATTTCGAGTTTTTTCTAGTTATTTTCCTTTTTTATGAATTTTTGAAATAACTTCTAATAACCCTTCAAGAGGCTTAAATTAAAAATTTGAATTTCTCAAAGGTTCATTAAGACTGAGGGTTTTGAGTCCCCAGTATGGTCGCCACTATGTTATCACTCAGATGTTTTCCTCAGAAGTTATCAAAGAAGGAATAGTTCGAGGTAACCACAAACCTAATCTTTTAGACTTGGGTTCTAGCCAACCTAAATCCAGAGAGGGCTCTCTCTTTATAATTTAACTTTGTTTTGAATAAGATTTCAGGCTAGTTCTTAGTGTTCATGATTGTTTTGTTTTGATTGGGTGGTGGAATTAAGAAAACAGATGGGTAGAGCAAGTATTCAGGCCGGTGCGCTATGGAGTCAATCAAGAGTGGCTGAACTGGATCTGATCAATCACTAAGGTAAGAGTTCACAGGCCGGGCTAGCACAGTAAAAGCAAATCTGCAGATTCAAATGGATGAAATAGTCCTAACCAGGGCAAAGGGCAATGAAGAATCCTTAACCGGGATTAAGATGAAGAAAGGAAGGATGATCAATAACAAAGGGCAATGAAGAATCCTTTGCTATGGACCAAATAGGGGGTAACTACGAAAGTAAGAGAGCAATTAAGAATTTCCAGACCAAGATAGTTTAGTAGAAAACATATAGAAAGCAAACAGTTAAAACAAAGAGCATTTAAGCTAATTCTGATGATATCATTCCTTGTTTACTTTTAGATTTCGTAAGAGACACATGAATATTTATAACATGAAGAGAAAACAATATTTAAACATGAAGAGATAATACTTATTTGTTCCAACTGTGCACAAGATTCTAGTGAAATGTCCTTAGCTTTATTTCATTTCCAGCAAAACCAGTCCAGTCTTGAGTACAATAGCTCCTTGGCTCGAAATAAAATGTCTACAGAAATGTATTTTAATCCACCCTAATTACTTCAATTTGTGAAGTATTTATACAAAAAATGATACAAAATATCTCATAACAATACAAGAATTATTCTAGGAAACCAAAAATATCTTCAACACGAAGATAGAGATAGATGGAGAACTGTCTTCTTGCTGTCCCTTTTATTGTGACTGTGCTGGCTGTTGCAATTCGGATTTGGCTCTTTCAGTTGCTTTGTAGTTGTGTGCTGGAATCACTTTATATCTTCTACCTATTGATACTCTTTACCTGTTCTGCTTTGACTCTCTCTTACTTGTTTTACCTGGCAGCCATGTTTTACCATGTAGATTTACTGCAATAACTTTATAGTAAATCTGTCAGTTTTGTCCACCATTCACTGTCTGGTAATTTCATCCTTATATCTTTCTGTATATCTCGTCAGCCTCTGTATACTTAGGAAAATTTGGCTTGCTGGTAAACAAGTGCTTGACCTCATGCTCTATGTAAAACATATTCTCAAGACTATCATATAATACCTTTCCAGTGGGCAAAGATTTTACACTTGAAGCACTAGCTTGGTTTTTGGCTAGCTTGTTTAGTCTTTCAATATAATCCTCTTGGGTCATCAACTTGTCATTTATTACCATAGGACTGGGAAGTCCTTTTTCTCTTAATATACCATACTTTGTCATAAAACTATCAATGTCTGCTTGGATGCCTTGACACCTTTTCTCTAGATTGAGTATCAGGTTCCTTTTGGTGAGAACCTTCTTTATTTTTATGATGGTTGTTGTTCTATCGTCTATTTCTGGTTCATCAAGCTGGTACCTATTTCTGCAGTTCAAAAATGTTTAACAGGTTGGTTGCTTTAGGCATATCTCCCAATTCTTCTCTTGTCTTGTGGACTGCTTCTGTAGCCACTTTTACTAGTTCAGTCTGTTCAAAAATAACTTGAATAGAAGGCCAAACATCATTGATGGAATCAATGATGTTGGCCCAAAGAATTTCTTTCATGTCTCCCAGTGGCTCTTGTAATGTTAAGTCCTTTTCAAGGACTTTATTTCTCTCTCCCATTCTTTGATTGTTTTGAACTTCTTCCTTCTGTTGTATCTGGTCAAGTTTACAATTAGTCTCCAAATTTGACACTTTTTCTCTAAGTTTCTTAAGCTCAGTGGCCTGGATGCTCATTTCCTCCATGGCCTTTACCAATTCAGCTGTTTTTTTTGTGGAAGTACCTGCGCTTGTAGATGCCTCTGTGCCTGCTGATGTACCTGTAACTGGAAAAGCTGTAGCTGGTGGAAGTGTCGGTGCTAAGGCAACAGCCAATGTGGAGGGTACTGCTGTAGAGACGATAGGAATTACAGTTTGAGGAGTGGTGGCCAACTCACTCTGTTTGGACTGTATCAAATTATCTAACTCTTTCTCTGTCTCTTTTAATTGTTCATTCAGCTTAAGGACTAAGCCCATAAGTTCTCTTCCCTTCTGAGTTTCCAACACTTCAGCTGTCTAAGGATGATGTAGAGGGGGAATTTTGAGCTGCTTCTTCAGTGCAGCTATGTCATCGTTTTTCTTCTTGATAAGCTTTTCTACAACTTTCACATCCTTGGGATCATGTCCTAGCTCTATGACCAAGTCCTCTAAGGACTTTATTCTGGTGTCCTTGGCCTGTGAAGAGGCCTTTTCCAACTGGAATTGTGCTGATATATTATTCAGCGAATTCTGGAGTTGGTGGGCTACAATTGCTTTGCTGGTCAAGGTGGAGTAAACCATTTCACCAGTCTGCTTGTGTAGTTCTATTTGGTCAATAGGATGTATATCCTTTGCCAATACTTCAAAGTGTGTTTTCAGATAATTTGCCATTGATCTGGGTTGCTGTGTAGTTGGTTTCAAGAAACTCATTTGCATCTTACCTTCCTTTATGTCAAAGGATGACAATAGCCTTGTTTGATTTGTTGGAGCCATTTTGAGGTAGTGTGCATAACTTTGGGCCTTTAATCTTTTGTTTCTTGCCTTGATTTCTTTGTATTTCTCTTTGATATCTTGGCTCTGGCCAGTAGGAGCCCTGAAGGAGGATACTTCCACGCTTTGTTGTCTCTCTAGCATTTGAGCTTGTGAAGTGGAAGGTTCTTGTGTACCTCCAGAGGGTGTGGTTTGCCTGCTTTCTGTTCTTTCTGCACCTGTAGTTTCAGCTGTCTCCTCAGTATACTCTTGTTTTGAAGATGGGTTCAACCTTTGCCTCTTGACATAAGTTTGGGCAAAAGGTCTACCAGAAGGAGTGGCCTCCTCTCTATCTCTTTTAAGATTCCTCTCCTCATTTAGAGGAGTCTGTAAAATAGGAGGATTGCTCATGATATGTTCTGGTTGAGCAAGTTCTTTTGAAATCTTAGGCTGCTCTGATTCCTTTGGTTGCTCTAATGGTCCTGCTTCTGCAGTTTGCCCAATGTGTCCCTGTGATTGCCTTTGAGATTGAGTTTCTCTTGGCACCTGTACAAATGAATCTTCATCAAGTCTTCTATCTAAATCAATCAATACGTTATTGACAACAGTTTCTGTGCTATCCCGGTCTACCAAAGTGTTTTCCACCCATTCACGCTGATTTGCATACTGTTCAATTTCAGGGATTTTATGGGGGATGTAAGGAGATAATTTATTCTTTTGTCTCCTGTTGCAAATGAATTCTAAAGGGTCATAATTTCAGATAAAACTTTGTTTGAGTTTCAACCTTTGGAGGATTAATTCTGCTTCCTTTCCTGCTTCTCTATTGTTACATATGAAAGGGCCAAGCTGATCTTTTATTCTAAGCTGAGCTTTCTTCTTGGCCTTGACAAAATGCACCTCATCTGAATTGATCATTTGTCTGTAGTACTCCAGAGCAAACAATCTCATAGGGAGGTATCTGGGCAGTTTGTAGGGAGCCAGTTCACACCCATAGATTTTGATTTCAGTGTGGTTTTGGTACAAGTACCAATCCCCCACTCTATTCTGTTTTGACAACTGAAGGGCCCTCCTGATATGTTAAGTTTAGGTATGTTCTATGCTAGAGCAATTTATTTAAATTTTCACAGTTAGCAATCATATCAGCATTAAGATAAACTGCAGATAGAACATAAATATAAATCGCAGAAAACACACCAAAACAAGAGGACACAAGATGTGGCGCTAGCCAGGGACAAACCCCACAATGTGTGGGGAAACCCTTTGATCAAATCTTCCTTTATCTTCAAAGTTCAGCAGAGAAAGAGAGAGAGAGTACATTTACAACAGAAGTCAACACTTTGACTTATCTAGATCTAGCACAGATCATTTCATATAACGATGAGATCAATTGAAGACATTTTGCTTCAACTGATTCTCAAGGTGACTCCTTCACCTATCATCGTGCTGCATTTGGTCCTTTAGTTGCACCACTGCATACTGCACCATGCTGTACTAATCGTGATTATCATCATGTTGCTCATGTCCATGATCTTATCCATCATCATGCTGCTCAAACTAATGTGCATCATCATCATGCTGCTGCCTCTGCTCCATGTATCGTTGTGCTGCCCATGCACATGATCTCATAGTGCTGCCCATCATGTTGTTGCCTCTGCCTTCTCATGCTTCATCATGCTGCAACAATTTGCTTTTGCTGATATCAGCCTTAGCTGCTTGCTATGGCTTGCAGCCTAGCAAAGCAGCTAGGCTATGTTCCAGATCACACATAATGCTGCTGCCCATGATTGCATTATATATATTTGCTAGATCACACATACCAACAACATCCTTATCTCTATGCCGCCGAAGTGTATATACCTAGATTATATTAGGGCTGCGTACCTCCATGAACAGTGTAAATATAATCCATGATCATTGCGTTCCATATGTATATGACTGCGTTCTACAGTGTATATATAATCCATGATGACTGCGTTCTGTATATATATCTGACTGTGTTCTACAACGCATATATATATAAATATTTTCGTTGACAACATATGAACTGCGGCATATTAACTTGCGTATGAGTGCTTCAGCGTATCCATGTCTTCCATGAACTGCGTATGGGATAACTGCTCCAGGTGCTCCCTTTGACTGTGATCATTACAACATGTTAGGGTTTAGGGACAGTGGTGCTCCCTTTGACTGCGTTTATTACGCGTGTTCCCTTGTAGCCTCATCATGTGATTACTGCGTGTTCCCTGGCCTCATCATGTGACTACATTACAGCATGTTCTCTTGCTACCTTGACAGCGTTCCATCTGGTGGCTGCGTTGGCGTTCCATATTCCATATGCGTATTATAGGACCGCGTGGTACATTTGCTGATGCGTATATATATAGAAATGCTGTGTATGACAGCGTTTTATTGTAACGTATTCCATTTATAAGTATGACCTGCGTTGCTGCGTATGACAACGTTCCATATATATCTGCGAGTTCTGTCCTTTCATTATAGCGTATACCTGTACATGGATTCCAGAGATGAAACCTGAGCGTATACATGTTTCCATTGACCAGTGTAATGAACAACATATCAGCGTATATATGAAAGTGTATCAATGTATTATTGACTAGCGTAATGAACAACATATCTATTGTATGTGTCATGACCTGTGTATTAATCCTTATGCCCTGCATATAAATGACTTCAAGAACTGCTTACAGATCCGAGAATATTACATCCTCTATTGACTGCGGTTAGATGACTGTGGCACCCTTGACAGCGTATAACCATGAACATCGTATTACCATGACTGCGTTGTACTGCGGCTAGGGCATCACCATAAGGCCAGCGTATTACTCTTGGTGTCTCACTCCTTCTCCAAAAACCCAAGATGTGGAGAGGAGGAGATCACTCAAGAATGTATATCCAAATGACATCAAATCCTCATCTAGCTATACCAAAAATGTCTAGGTTGAATAGACATGACGTTTGGGCTTCTAGAGCCTACATAAGAGCTGGTCGGCTTGATAATAATTATATAAACAAAATAAATTCATATCTCCATAAATACTTATCGGAATCGGATGATCTTTGGATCATTCCTACACCTCTCAACGAGAGGGATCCAATAAAAATATTAGCTGCCATAAATAAGCCGACCCACATGGATTTTGGCCCTAGTTTCCAATTTAACACTCCCTCTCAACTAGGGAGAACTCCATCCGCTGATCCATATGTTCGACTGTACTATCTCGGCCATTAGTGCCTTGCACAGCTCAGCTCTGCTCTGCTCAGCTCTGCTGGCTCTGCTGAACTATGAAGAAGAAGAATTGATCGAGAATGAGTCATATCATTCTCCACTGACCCGAAGTCAGTCTCAAAGTGCGTACCACTTGACCCGAAGTCAGCTTCATAGTAAGTACCACTCCTACCACTGGTCCCAGACCAGTATCACAGTCTCAAAGAGTGTACCACTGGTCTCAGACCAGTCTTAACCGACCCGAAGTTAGCGTCATAGTGTGTACCACTCTCACTAGTCCCAGACCAGTACTGCACTGACATGAAGTGAGTCTCGGAGTATGTACCCCTGGTCCCAGACCAGTCTCAACCGACCCGAAGTCAGTGTCATTGTAGGTACAACTCCTACCACTGGTCCTAGACCAGTATCGCAGGCTCAGAGAGTGTACTACTGGTCCCAGACCAGTCTCAACCGACCCGAAGTCAGCGTCATAGTATGTACGACTCTCACTGGTCCCAGACCAGTCCTGCACTGACACGAGGTCAGTCTCGGAGTATGTACCACTGATCCCAGACCCGTCTCAGCCGACCCGAAGTCAGCGTCATAGTATGTACAACTCCTACCACTGGTCCCAGACTAGTATCGCAGGCTCAGAGAGTGTACTACTGGTCCCAGACCAGTCTCAACCGACCCGAAGTCAGCGTCATAGTATGTACGACTCTCACTGGTCCCAGACCAGTCCTGCACTAACACGAAGTCAATCTCGGAGTATGTACCACTGATCCTAGACCAGTCTCAGCCGACCCGAAGTCAGCGTCATAGTATGTACAACTCCTACCACTGGTCCCAGACTAGTATCATTGATCCCAGATCAATGGAGGTCATTCTAGCATAGGGAGTACGGTAGATACAACGATACGTCCATCGGTACTACTATGGTCCCTAACTTCATTTCCCTGCTCATTGATCAGATGAGAGGTACTTCCCATGAGTCCTAGACTGCATGGGTAGGATGCCTCGACAGGAGAACTTTTATCAATCCTGTCCTCACAGGAGAACACATCAATCCTGTACAATCGCCATGGAACACATCAACCAGGCCTCACAGAGAACACATCAATGCTGCTACAATCGCCATGGAGAACACATCAATCCTGCTACAATCGCCATGGAGAACACATCAATCCAGGCCTCACAGGAGAACTAATCATCCTGCTACACAAGAGAGCGGTCCCACAAGAGAGCGAATCATCTTGTTCCAGTGCGCACCACCAGGGGAGGGTGAGTCACCCAGTGGTCGTATGTTGCTCCAGTAGAACTGCAAGCCCCCCAGAGCTCCCAGAGCTCAATGTATGCAACATGCAGGACCCTTTTACAAGGGTCTCTCGATGACTCCAAGTCGTATGGAAAATCACAGATTTGATCTTTCCCTGGGGCTTTGTCAAAATGTCAATGACTTGTACATCAGTCTCAATGCGATGGAGCCTCCTTGCTCATTGACTTACCATATTCCGGATTAGGCAGTATCTGATGTCTACCTGCTGGAGCAATCGTTGAATACGGGATTTCTCAATAATCGAATCCCACCTCTGGTTGTCACAGAGAATCACAGTAGTATTCATCATGTGTACAAACAACTCCTTGAAGAGATTCAACAACCAGATTGCCTCAGAGAAGGCCATACTAGCAGCAATATATTCTGCCTTGGTGGTGCTCAGAGTCACCGACTTCTGCTTCCTGCTCATCTAGGATATCGAGGCAGATTCCAAAGAGAAACAACACTGAGAAGTGCTCTAGTGATCCTCCACACTGCCTGCCCACTCATCATTCGAATAATCATGTGGTTTCATATTTCAGCAGTGTATCTCAATCCATGAGAGATTGTGCCCTGTAGATATCTCAGAAGATTCTTGGCACCAATCCAATGAAGCTCAACCAAATATGAGCTCACCATGCTAACTGCAACACATATGTTCGGACGGAGGTTCTCCAAGAACATCAACGCGAATGAGTTTATGAAACTCGGAGGCATTTCCCAAATCAGGTCCGACATCACTACCATATAGCTTCTTGAAAGTTAAGATCCTCGAGGTAGTCACAAGCTTGCAGCTTATCTTTCCACATTCAGAATCCAACTCCCTCTGTCTCCTATAAATGAGAGGATCTGCACCTGTCAAACATAGGTGCTGGTATGAGAGGTTTATCATCCACAACCTTCGAGTAATGGTTTGGATCGGTTTCACTCCTAGTGAATCTCAGTTGCATTAGACAGATATCAATCCTTTCATACTACGCTCGAGGTGATTTGCTTCATAGAGGGCTTTCTTCCAACTGTATACATGAGATTCCCTGGATGATTCTCAAACTCCTCGGGTTGTTCCAACCCTGTGGACCTGCTGCATGAGGGGAATGGTCCCCTTATAATATTTTCCTTCAGTACATTTCAAACATGTACCTTCATGCTCCTTTTTGAATTCAGGCATCCTAGTCACCATCTGACTCACAGACCTCCGGTGTTGAGTCAATGGACATGGTCCCCAGTGGACTTCCTGCAACTTGATACAACCCTGAACTCAAAAAAATCTTTGAAGGATCTATTTTCAAACGCGTACCTTTCCATCGATAAGTGCCATCCTGTAACCTTTGACTTCCATTTCCGAGATGGACACCAGGTTCTTCTAGCGATCAGGTACATAAAAGAGATTCTGGGGTTCCTTCATTTCGTGGAAGAGTCGACCATTTCCTTGATGACCTGCATTATCAGTCATTCCTTTGATCATTGAAAATGTCCCAGGAATGATTGTTATCTTCATCAAGAGATGTGTCTCTGCCATTCGGACACTCCTTCTCATAATGACCGAACTTATTTCAACAAGGCATCTGCCTTTCCTTCCACCCTTAGATCCGAACTTCCCAATGAAGTGATCTTTAGATGGGCCATCAGAAACTTCCGCAACGCCATTCTGATAACATTCTCTGCTTCGACTTCTCCCTTAGGTGAATTATGAGGAACCCATTGATCCTTCTGTCTTGTCCCAACTATCTTCGGTGATTGCTCTTTCACTCTTGCTTGGGCATTGTCTTCACCTAAGCTCTGATACCATGTTAAGTTTAGGTATGTTCTATGCTAGAGCAATTTATTTAAATTTTCACAGTTAGCAATCATATCAGCATTAAGATAAACTGCAGATAGAACATAAATATAAATCGCAGAAAACACGCCAAAATAAGAGGACACAAGATGTGGCGCTAGCCAGGGACAAACCCCACAATGTGTGGGGAAACCCTTTGATCAAATCTTCTTTTATCTTCAAAGTTCAGCAGAGAAAGAGAGAGAGAGTACATTTACAACAGAAGTCAACACTTTGACTTATCGAGATCTAGCATAGATCATTTCATATAACGATGAGATCAGTTGAAGACATTCTGCTTCAACTGATTCTCAAGGTGACTCCTTCACCTATCATCGTGCTGCATTTGGTCCTTTAGTTGCACCACTGCATACTGCACCATGCTGTACTAATCATGATTATCATCATGTTGCTCATGTCCATGATCTTATCCATCATCATGCTGCTCAAACTAATGTGCATCATCATCATGCTGCTGCCTCTGCTCCATGTATTATTGTGCTGCCCATGCACATGATCTCATAGTGCTGCCCATCATGTTGTTGCCTCTGCCTTCTCATGCTTCATCATGCTGCAACAATTTGCTTTTGTTGATATCAACCTTAGCTGCTTGCTATGGCTTGCAGCCTAGCAAAGCAGCTAGGCTATGTTCCAGATTACACATAATGCTGCTGCCCATGATTGCATTATATGTATTTGCTAGATCACACATACCAACAATGTCCTTATCTCTATGCCGCCGAAGTGTATATACCTAGATTATATTAGGGCTGCGTACCTCCATGAACAGTGTAAATATAATCCATGATCATTGCGTTCCGTATGTATATGACTGCGTTCTACAGTGTATATATAATCCATGATGACTGCGTTCTGTATATATATCTGACTGTGTTCTACAGCGTATATATATATATATATATATATATATAAATATTTGCGTTGACAACATATGAACTGCGGCATATTAACCTGCGTATGAGTGCTTCAGCGTATCCATGTCTTCCATGAACTGCGTATGGGATAACTGCTCCAGGTGCTCCTTTTGACTATGATCATTACAATGTGTTAGGGTTTAGGGACAGCGGTGCTCCCTTTGACTGCGTTTATTACGCGTGTTCCCTTGCAGCCTCATCATGTGATTACTGCGTGTTCCCTGGCCTCATCATGTGACTACATTATAGCATGTTCTCTTGTTGCCTTGACAACGTTCCATTTGGTGGCTGCGTTGGCATTCCATATTCCATATGCGTATTATAGGACCGCGTGGTACATTTGCTGATGCGTATATATATAGAAATGTTGTGTATGACAACGTTTTATTGTAACGTATTCCATTTATAAGTATGACCTGCGTTGCTGCGTATGACAACATTCCATATATATCTGCGAGTTCTGTCCTTTCATTATAGCGTATACCTGTACGTGGATTCCAGAGATGAAACCTGAGCGTATACATGTTTCCATTGACCAGTGTAATGAACAACATATCAGCGTATATATGAAAGCGTATCAATGTATTATTGACCAGCGTAATGAACAACATATCTATTGTATGTGTCATGACCTGTGTATTAATCCTTATGCCCTGCATATAAATGACTTCAAGAACTGCTTACAGATCCGAGAATATTACAGCCTCTATTGACTACGGTTAGATGACTGTGACACCCTTGACAACGTATAACCATGACTGCGTTGTACTGCGGCTAGGGCATCACCATAAGGCCAACATATTACTCTTGGTGTCTCACTCCTCCAAAAACCCAAGACGTGGAGAGGAGGAGATCACTCAAGAATGTATATCCAAATGACATCAAATCCTCATCTATTTATACCAAAAACGTCTAGGTTGAATAGACATGACGTTTGGGCTTCTAGAGCCTACATAAGAGCTGGTCGGCTTGATAATAATTATATAAACAAAATAAATTCATATCTCCATAAATACTTATCGGAATTGGATGATCTTTGGATCATTCCTACAACTCTCGACAAGAGGGATCCAATAAAAATATTAGCTGCCATAAATAAGCCGACCCACATGGAGTTTAGCCCTAGTTGCCAATTTAACATGATATCTGCACTGGTTCTGGGGGGAGGACTTCCTAATAGCATAGTTGTCACTGGGTACACAAAGAGATCTATGAAATCAGTATAAGAATATTGAGAGTCATATTGGTGGATTATTGAAGTCCAGAAGAACACTGAACTGGGGTTGCCTCTGGTATCAAGCTTTTGGAGGGTGATTGGAAATTTATCAGCTTGATAATACAAGAACAGATGATATAAAACTGAAGAATATTTAAACACCCTTTCATTATCCATCCTCATGAATTGATCATGCATCTTATCAGCAATGAACTTAGCATAATCAAACATGATGGCTGGGCGCTGCCCAGGAGAGTAGATGGACATAAAGGCTATAATGATTTCATCAACAAATTCACTTGTAGTCTAGCCTAATACACTGGATATCATGTATACAATGTCTCGGCCAAGATCAGAGAATATAGAACACAGGTAAGGAGGAGTGTCCTTTGGAGTGTATTTTTCTTCCTTGATGAAGGTCTGGAATAACCTAGCAAGTTTGATTGATGTGAGTGTAGGGAATCTGTTCAGCAAATCTCCAACAGAAAGAGGGGGTCAGGTTTTGGCCTGGTTGCAACTGGAGCATTTCATTTATGGACTCGGCAGTGATGGTGAATAATACAGATTGGTCTGGGGTCATTACTGCCCTTTGTCTGGGATTATAGTTCATATGGCAGTAATGGATGATCTCTGGGAAGATATGAACTCTGGGGAACTGGTACTTGGGTAAACCTGATTCCCAAAGTCAAATGTAGTCTGCATGGTTTAGGTACTAGTCTATGTACCTATAGAATAGTTTCAAAGGGGACTTTTGTACAGAGGTGTCTTTAATTTGAAAATCTTTATCTGCTAGTGGGAGATGGTCTAAATCCCTATGAGGAGTAGAAATTGGCATGACATTCAATGCAATCGGGGCATCCATCCTTGGTTCTTGTGGATTCAAGGACGGGGGCGAAAGGTTTTCAATGAATTTGGGAAAAACTGGTCTAATTCAGGTATTTCGGAGTCACCAGATAATTTATCTTACTAAATTACTTAGTAAATGGAAGCAACTTAGTCCAGGTTTTAGAATAAAACAGGGTTTCTCAGTGAATTTGGGGTAAATACCTGGTTTCGGTTTTTGGATGGAGTAATGATGATTGTGCGCTGTTTGCTGGAAGCGCACGAAACTGCAATGTGGTCTGGAGTTTCAGCACCTTCGGTAAATTGGCAGTTGTACGTAGGTTGACAGTTGCACGTACTCTGGTGCTTGCATGGAGGTCAGAGTGTTCTTTTTTTCATGATAAAACAAAAAAAATGAGTTTTTTTAGCTTTATTCGTGAAGTCAATGATTCTGGCAGGTACACTGGGAAAAGGACACTTGGTGTTAAGTGGGAAACGTGACACTTTGTCGTTTAGCAGGAGGCGGTAAGTGGGATCTTATCACATTGCTTTTGGGATAAAGTGGTTTTGGGGAGAGGCCGCTCGATGCCATTCATCGGGCGCCACGTAGCAGCGGGGTGAATAGTGAAACCACCCACATCGGGTGGGTAAAGATCGGCTTTTGGAGGCCGCTCGATATGAGCGTCGACTGTTGGATCAAACGGGGTCAGATCGCATGGTGATCGGGGTGATGATTTGATGTGAGATTTAATGGAGAGGCCCGATGGGGTTTTAATGCGTGGAGGGATTAATTAACTGCGGATTAGAGAGGTTTAATGACGTCGGGAGGGATTTCATTAGCGGGGATAGATTATTAACTAATCACTGATTGATTAATTAATTTCTTTATTCGGCGGGGGGTCATGGTTATTAATTAGTCGCTGATCGACTTAATTAATCCCATTAATTAGTTTATTAATAAGTTTATGTTTCAAACTTTGGGGTGGGATATTAACATATGGGTTTTTAATAAAACATACGGGAAATGGATATTTTTTTGGATTTAATAAATAATGTTAGAAGTCAATATGAAATGAAAGCGGAAAACGAAGTGCACTAAGTATAATGTATGTTGAATTTATTTGCTTTTCACATTAAACATTATAACTTAGGCTAAATGCGCATTCGTGGGTTTTTGTGAAAAAAAGGGGTTTTACATGGGGGTGATTACTTTCCCTGGGCAAATGGTGCTTTTACCTTAGGAAAAGAGATTTTTTAGGGGAAAATGAATAAATTGAAGGGGGTGAATGTTTGTGGGGGGAGTTTTTAGTACTTATACCCTATTAGTTATTGGGCCGAGGGTCCGGTCCCTCCAGAAATCAGAGAAATGCTCTGAGCCCCTTTAACTTAAGGTTTTAGGTACTTTTGACTTTGCTTATGGGAAATTAGTAAAATTAAAGGTACAATGAATGGGGAAATTAATCACTTGACTTTGTGTAAATATCCAATTATCATCCATACTTTAGCAACTTGTTGATGAAAGTAAATGATATGATCTTAACTAATCATTCATCACAATTCTGCAACCATTCAACTGCTTACCCATCTACTCATCCTACCATTTTTCTACTCTTTATTAGGGTGCACTTAAGCTGACAAACCCTTATCAAACATTTTCTATTCTTTTTACAATAGAATTCTATCTAAGTCTATCCTTATTACATCCAAGGGCTTAGATTAAACTGTCGAGCTCCTTTTATTTACTCTACCTATCTACTTATCTGCCAAGATTAAACAGTTTGGTCAGATCTTATTCTCTATCTCTAAGCATGAAATTCAAAACATGGAATAACCAAGATTAAACTGTTTGGTTACCATGGATTGTGGCATGCATAACAAGTTGCACACAATCATTATTATGCAGAAAAGTAAATAGTAGTGGCATTTGGACTTGCACACTTTCATGGTCTTTTTCTTTTTCCTTGGGGTTCATTTTTCATCTTTTTTGACCTTTTTTTTTACTCTTTTTGTCCTTGATTTTTCTTTTAGGACATACCCTTTTTACATTTTTTAATTTTTTGATTTTTTGAATATGGAAAACATTTGTAGAAAGCAAAGGTATGTACATATTACAGATTTGACCTCAACCATTCAAAATTTATGGCACCTATTGGTATAGGAACATAACACAAACTTCAAAGAGTCTTCAAGCAAACTCCAAACTATCTTCAATGATGCCTCAAGGTTTCTTCAATGAATTGCCAAATTCTGCACCAGGGCTTTTAGAAGCTTCAAAATGGCTTAAGATATATTAATCAAAAAGATCCCCAAGACTTCTTCAAATTTTCTTTAAGATGTTTTCGCCAAGAGTCTTCTTAAGGACTGCTCCATAGTATGCCCAATAACTGTTCTAAAATTATACCTCGAGGTCTTCAATACTGCTGCTTAAAGGTTGCTCCAAGATAGTTCAAAGATTAAAAGGTTTGCAAGGATTACTTAATTTGTCCAATAGTTCGCTAGATCCCTGTACTTACTGTGTTAACCTTAGGCCAAGACTTTTCTATAGTCCAAGCTTACTGTTGAGGAGACCCATTATCTATGGCTTATTCAAATGCTGTCGCACAGTGTTATCTTCAGCAAACAACTTACGTGCTTCTTTTATCACAGGTCCGAGGGTTTGGCAAATCACTGTTGATGACCACCTCACTGCTTCAATGGATGCGAGCCTTCTGATCTCCTCGTCTCTTCTAGGTATTGTAGTAATCATTTTCCATGTGAAATTGTCCCGGTTATTAACAAAATGCTTCGAATACTGCTCGTTTACAAATTCTCAACTAGTTTCAGAATACTTCAGATACTATTCCTTCTCAATGGATGAAGGCCTTATGAGTTGCGATCCAAGAGATCTGAGATTTCTTCAGATATGTCTTGAAAGTTTACAAAGCCTTGTTATATATCAAGCATATTGTTCCTTGTTGCTGGTTCGAATATTTCATAGGTCTGAGAGATTTTGTTTCATCAATTCTTAACCCAATCAAAATTTGCTTCCTCTTCTTGGCCTTTAGCTTCCTTTCCTCGGTGTTGTAAAGTTCACGAGTTGTGAACTGTGTCTTACTCCCTATGATAGATGACCGAATTGGATGATCGTGAAATGAAGATCCGAGTTCATATATATATGGATTTCACCTTGAAGTGAAGAGACGTGACCTATGGAGGAAGCTGATTTGAGAGACAGGGTACAGGTTGGCTAGACGTCAAAAATATTTTTCTTTGTATGTGCATCAGAGGTTTGGGTATCAGAAGCTTTAACATGATACGACTTGCAAAACTTGCGATATAGGAAAGTTCTGACTCAACGGACGTGATATTATATTAAAACATTATGATAAAGGCAATCTGGTCCGCAACCATATCGACAATCGGAGATTAGGTCTTATTGGAGGGTCTTACCAGAGGTGCCATTTCAAAAGTTCCGATAAAGTGGCAGATGCGATTTAATAATTAAATCGTTATTAAATCAAGTCAAGTCTGCATATCGGAAGTCAGAGCAAATTAGAGGTTATCGCATATCGGAGATCGGAGGTTTTGAGTGGTGACACACAATTAAAAATGCCGATATGATATTTCTCTGATAGGGTTTTATTATAGTGTTGTGTTATATTATATGCGTTGGAACTTTGGTTAAAAGGTTTCCAAAGTTTATTACTCTGACAATGTATTATTATTCAAAGGCCTGATTAAAGTCACACGATAATATATGTCATCATATGGTCCTCCATCTCATCATATGGTCTCCAACTCATCATATGGTCTCCAACCATGTCATCATATGTCATCATCAAGTGTAGTCATTCATGTATTTCATTTTCTTGATATGGCATCTTCATAAGAACTTTCATCACTAGGGCATTATGATCAATGGGCATCTTCATAAGAACTTTCATTACTAGGGCATTATGATCAATGAGCATCTTTAAGGGCAACATCACGGATCACAAGAATTTGCCATCACAAACAATGCCATATTGACATCAATGATAGCCTTGACCAACAAAGGCACATGATAGAGAAGATGTGGCACACCAAAGATGGGGAATTTAATTTGTTTTGTGGACTTTAGAAAAGCCTTTGGCATAGTGTCACAAGAGAAACCATGGAAAAGGCTCAAGGAAATGGCTGATCTAGATGAGTGTAGGGCAGTTGCTTACAAGCTATATTAGTGGGTCAATGCAATGTCCCCAACTCAAACCAGGAGAATTAATTGCAAATCGATTGTCCTCTCCTTGGCTTACCCAAGAGGAAAAGGACACAGAGCCACATTGGAATTCGGCGCATGCACGAGGATTAATGTGCATGGATAAGGTTGAGCGTGACTGGGAGTTATTTGGAGCACATGCATGAGTGAACTAAAAACCACTCGGACACATGCACTAATTTAGCAATGAGTTGGCACTTTTCTTGGAGTTAACTACAACATGTGCATGCATGGGGAGATAACTGAGCGTGTGGTCCATTTAACTAGGCACATGTTTTTTTCTCTCCCATTTCATAGCAGTTTGACATAAGAATATCTCCACTAGACTAAAATCACATGCTTCTTCTCTCCACTTCTACTTCAGTTGAACTCAACTATACTTCCTTTGGCTATGCACATGACCATCTCATCCTAGTTCACCATTAGTTAACTGAAATGCATGGAAGTTTAAGGCTTGCATGGATAATTCGACTTCCATGATTTATAAAGGAGAGGGTTGCTTTGATAGATGAGGAGATATACATTGTGAGTTTCTATTCTACGCTACTGCAATTTTGGGCTTAAGGTTTGACAACCTTCAGTATCCCTAGTTTTAGAGAGACATATGGGTTGCCCCTAGTGAGAAGGGTGTGTTTTGGTGGAAGAGATATGGTTTGTGAGACCCTAGCACATTATCTTTTTTGGGCTGCAATCATTCATCAAGCTTGGAGGTTGATCTAGAGATAAAATTTAGAGGACAATTTGAGATTTATGTTCATTTCAGCAAGTAATTTTAATAGTTGTAATTCCTGATTTTTATATGCAAATAAAATTTCAGATTTTGCTGTGCTCTCGTTTTAAAAATATTGTTGTTTTTCTAGTATCTCTATTTGGGGATATTACAGTGGTATAAAAGCTGCAAGACTTGGTAGCCTGTTTGGGTTAATTGCATACGTGAAGAGGGTGGTCATAACATGGAAAACGGGAGGAAATAATGGCTGGAAATGATCAACCATTGCCATCAAGTGAGGAGGAGGCAAAACAAATGTTTGCAAAAATGTTAAAACAACTACCAATGAATACCTTTATTTGAGTTAGATGGCTCAAAACACAACAAATGGAAGAAATATGATGCATAAGGAGGGAGTGGAAAGTAGCAAGGTTGAAGAACACATTGAACATTCTTCCAGCAAACCTTCAGGTTCAACACAATCTAGACTTGTCATGCCTACTTTTATACATGAGGATGAGCCTACACAAGGGGAACCTATGGAGAACAATGAGGACGCTGAAATAGTAGCTATGTATCAAGCTTTGGGGGCATATTTTCATTCAAACTTCTCCTTTAGGGACTACTTGGAGGTAATAAAGTGCACAAAGCTAAAGCAAAAACTATGGAACCATGGAAGCAGAATTATGGGCTGCAGAAGAGGTTGGGCCATTTATCCTTACCAAGTTTTAATGGATCATCCAAGTGTACAACTACGGCTTGGATTCAGAAATTGGATACTTATCTTGCCCTAAATCAGATGAAGGAGATTGAGGCCATCAAGTTTGCTACGCTTCACCTTGAGGGAGTTGTACATGAATGGTGGCATCATGGGTTAATGACATAAGGACATGGTGCAATAGTCTCTTATGATCAGTTTTGTACTACATTGATAGAGTGGTTCGACTACAAGGATTCATAGGTACACTCTAGAGACTTGGCTCAGTTGAGACAGGTTGGGACACTTGATGCATATATTTCAGAGTTTCAATGTTTGTCATCCATGGTTACTGATGTGATTGAGAAGAGATTGATTTATTGGTTCATAGAGGGCTTGTTAGAACCTCTCAAGGGTTGGGTCAAAGATTTTAATCCACAACCTTGTAGGATGCTATTAAACGTGCAAGGAATATGGAGTTATCCACACCATAGGCTAGGTTCCCTAGCAAGTTTCCATATAGACCCTTGTTGCCAAATTGGCCACAGAGGAAGGGCAAGAAACCATAATATAACAGACCTATGGGTGAGATGTCTAGGCTAGTTGGTAGTGTAGCTCATGATTCGAGAGATGAGTTGATACGAAAAAGGCTTTGCTTTGATTGTCGCGAGCCTTGGACACCTCTACATAAGTGTAGAAGCGAAGGCAAGGCCCACTAGATTGAGGTTGTTGAGGAGCCTAGTCATGATGAGTCAGAAGAGACACAAGTTCCTAATGAGCAGCATGAGCAAATGGATGGAGAGGTAGGTACAGATGAGCAACCAGATGATTTGGAACAGATAGGGGGTAATTTGCAACCCTCACTACCATTCCTTGTGAAAATTCCTTAAACCTGAGAATCCCTACTGCAGCAACTGATGATATTTCTCCTACTTGTTAGATTTACTGAACAAGTTATTTGTAATTTCCTATGACAAATATCGAAATACATACACTGCAGCCTACACCAATTAATTAATATGCCGAAACAAGAAACTGAACAAAAGAGAAAGATACAACACAAAAGACAGTGGTTTTTGGACAAAAGTCTCCGGAAAACCCAATGTGGGAAAATCGGTGCAACATATCTGAGGGTTTTTATTATTAAGCTGAAGTTATTTCTGAATACAATCTCTGGATGCCTTGCTGGCAATCTAGTACAGAGAATATCACTGGGCAAAAGAAATTATTGAGATTACCTCTCTCTAGACTGCAAGTCTTGATTGATCCGACAACTGAACTGAGTCCCTGGCTACTTTTGCACTGCCCCTGTGTGGGCTTGCGTCAGCCTCTAAGGCACTGCGTCACATCTGTTGGGAATCGATTGGCCCTCTGGAGTTGATTCCAACCCTCCCGGTTCAGAAACATTAGCCTCCTCAACAAATTTAAACTTCTGCGTGGAAGGCTTATGCGCTACTCTGCGCGGGGCTTATGTGAGCCCTTGCTGGCTCTGCGTCACTCTCTCTGGCCTTTGCATTGCCTCCTCTGTGTGCCTCTCTGCCTCTCTACTGAGTATTCTTGGCTTCAGAGAAGATCCTCCAACCAAAAATCCCTCTGCCCCTCTCTACGTGATCACTACAAATCACTGCGCTACCTCTAGCTTCAGCAATTCGATCTGACTGATCAACTCTCTGTGTGTCTTCCAAATGACCCTCAAGCTTCCTTAAATAATCTTCTCGTTGACATTCAACAATTCAGATTAGAAGCTAATCAATGGCTAAGATCATTTCTGCTTGATCCTCGTCTTCTTCTAGAAGTTACACAGTTAGATTAATACCCATTAATTATTTTAATTTCCTAAGTTTAGACTTAGGGACCCATTAAAAATAATTAATTATTTTAATAAAACTGTCTCCGTGTGGAATTTCCCAAAACGATTTCTCTGTTTTTTGGAATACATGTGCCCAATCCTCCCTACAAAATTTGAGACTTAGAGCACTTCCGATGCTACCAGAAATCAACATTCCTCAGTATAACGCCTTTAGAGTGAAAGGTGTTATATAGGGACAATGAGTTATTATGCTCATTGCTAATGGGGCTGCCCACAATTTCATTGACTCATCCTATGTGAAGAAGCAGGGTTTGAATGTTGAGGAGCATGATGGTTTTGGAGTGTGGATAGCAAGTGGCTCGTTGTTGCATTGTGTTCCACAGTTGAGTATAACTTTGGGTAATTACACCCTTACTGATGACTTTTACGTGGTTGACATTAAGAGATGCACATGAGTTTGTGGGAGCTCCTAGATCGAGCACCAGGGATAAGAGATCGTCATAAAGGTATTCAAGGTATAAGGCGTTGATGAGTGAGCTCGTTGATAGTGAGCCTTCCATTTATCAGGAGGTTGCACAACATCAGGTGTGGTAGGATGTGATGGTAGAGGAGGACAACTCCATCATGTTGAATGATTTGTGGGAGGTTGTACCTAGACTATTGGACAGGGTAGTGGTTCGTTCCCATTGGATCTACAAAATGAAACACGCTGCAAATGGCAGTGTGGAGAAGTACAAGGCTAGGTTTGTTGCCAAGGGATTTGCTCAAAATTAGGGAATAGACTATGATGAGATATTCGCTCCAGTGGCTAGAAACACTTCCATTAGGGCCATGATCTCTTTAGCAGCACAAATAGGATGGCAGATTCATCAGATGGATGTTAAGATGACTTTTTTGAATGGAGTGATAGAAGAGGAGGTGTATATCGAACAACCAAAGGGATGTATGCAGATTAAAGAGATTGCTATACAGACTCAAGCAAGCTCCCAGAGCATGGTATGGCCAGATTGACAATTACTTGCAGCAAATGGGCTTCATGAAGTATGAGGCAGACTCAAACCTCTACTATTTGATGGTATGAGGTGAGCCTCTCATTCTCCTGTTATATGTGGATGATCTATTTCTAATTGGGTCACCATGGCTCATAGAGGACTACAAGAGGGATTTGGTAGTAGAGTTCAAGATGAAGGATTTGGGGTTGATGCATTATTTTCTAGGTCTAGAGGTGTGGCAGACAGATGGGGAGATCTTCCTTGGCCAAGGAAGATATGATATGGAGATCTTGAAGAAATTCACGATGATGGACTGTAGACCCATGTCTACACATATGATTACCAATTTGATGAAGATAGATGCATCATAGCAAGAAGCAGTGAACCCCACCTTGTATAGATAGAGTATTGGCTCTCTTGTGTATTTGGTAAATGCAAGGTCAAACATTTTCTTTGCGGTTAACACTCTTAGTCAGTTCATGGTTACATTGAAGAGGGTGCATTGGACAACAATGAAGCATGTGCTGCGATATCTACGGGGTACAATTGAGTATGGGTTGAGATATACTCGAGGTGATGGTGTCAGGTTGATGGGGTATACAGATGTAGACTGGGCAGGTAGTGCAGTGGGTTGGAAAAGCACCTTAGGGTGTTGCTTAAGTATTGTATTAGGGGTTTCTCTTGGCATAGTAGGAAGCAAAAGTTTGTGGCACTGAGTTCTGCAGAAGCATTTTGCATGGCTACATGTGAGGCTATATCGTTTCAGAAACTGTAGGAATTTACAGGGTAAGTTCCTTAGATAGAACACCAAACGACACCGTTACAAAAAGATCACAGATTAGTACACCAATATTCTTGACGTGGTTAAAACCCTCAAAGAGGGAAACAGTCCACGGCCTGAGCCAACGCGGCCACTTCCGGCAATTTATTAATGTAAAAGAAAGAAAATTTACATAAGCTTTTGTCATGAACGTTCACCTAACAAATGACCCTCCATGCTCTTTAAATAGAGATCATGGACCAATCAGGTGTTAAGCCATGGATCAAGTGTCAGTAATACCGAGGAGAGAATGAATTGTCAGATCACTTCATGTCTAGAACATATCGCGACTGTCGGATTGTAAGTTACGAAAAGTACATACTAAAGAAACACACTTTACCTAACTATACATTAGACCAAGTTATACTTAATTATTTCCTATGTGTTGGAATATCCTAACATCCCCCCTTAAGAACAACTTGGGATAGGATTGAAGGATGTACAAAGATGACACAATAGGAGAAGGAAGGAGGCATTAGAGCCTATCCCCCCTTAGTGACAACTTCGTGAACTCCAACCATAAATCGAAGTTTAGTAAACTTCGCCTCTGTGAGAGCCTTTGTAAAGATGTCTGCAACTTGATCATCTATTGAACAATATTGCACTTCAAGAACATGGTCATGAATGAGCTTTCTGATGAAGTGCATGTGTAGTTCAATGTGTTTGCTGCGCTGATGTTGGACTGGATGTTTGCATAGTTGAATGGCACTTTGATTATCACACCAAAGTGTACTCGGATGCTACTGCTGAAAAGCAAACTCTAACAGGATCTGACGAAGCCACAGGGCTTCCTTACTAGCTTCAACGTCGCCACGATACTTTGCTTCCTCTGAAGAAAGAGAAATGGCACTTTGTTTCTTGCAAGCCCATGTAATAGGTCCAGAACCAAGAGTGAAGGCATAACTTGCAGTATATTTCTGATCATCAGGGTCACCAGCGCAATCAGAATCAATGAAACCAACCAATAGAGGAGATGCTTCTGCACAATAATGAATCCCAAACTGAACTGTACCTCAAACATAACGAAGAATTCTTTTAGTTGCTTTCCAATGACTTTCATGTGGGTTTTGCATAAACCGAGCAACAAGGCCAACAACAAAGGAAAGCTCAAGACGGGTATGGGTCAGATATAAATTTTTTCCAACAATCTGACGGTATAAGGTAGCATCAACTTTAGGAGAGGTACAAGTGATTGAAAGTTTGGCTCTAGACTGAAAGGGAGAAGGGGATGACTTACAGTCTTCCATGTGAAAGTGGCGTAGAAGATCACAAACATACTTGGACTGGGAAAGGAAAATACCTTCTTTGGATTGCAATACTTAAAGACCAAGAAAATAATGTAAGTGTCCTAAGTCTGTCATTTCAAACTGCTTTTTAACGTTGGACTTCACATGCTTTTTAAGGTTGGGATCACTACCAATAAGGATAAGATCATCAACATAAAGAACAAGAATGATAAGAGACTTACCCACTTTCTTGGTGTAGACAATATTGTCAGAGTGACACCTAGAAAAGCCAGTATCTAAAAGAAAGCTATCCATTTTGGCATACCAAGCTCGAGGGGCTTGCTTGAGACCATAAAGGGATTTCTTAAGCTGACATACAAGGCTGGAGTCTGTTTGTATAAAGCCAGGAGGTTGTTCCATATAGATTTCTTCATGCAAGTCTCCATGCAAGAAGGCGGATTTAACATCCATTTGATGGACTTCCCATTTGAAAGAGGTAGCAAGGGAAAGAACAGGGTGGATAGAGTTCATTTTGGCAACAGGGGAGAAGGTTTCAGTATAGTTGATGCCTTCAACTTGTGAAAAACCCTTAACAACAAGATGAGCTTTATGTTTATCAACTTTTCCATCTAGTCCAAACTTGATTATGTAAACCCATTTGCATCTAACAAGTTTTCGTCCCTTTGGAAGAGGAACAAGGTCCCATGTATCATTTGCCAATAATGAACGATATTCTTCATTCATAGCTACGTCCTAATTTGGATGGCCTGAAGCTTTTGCAAAAGTGTCAGGATCATAATTCGTTGAAGGTTGAGCTAGTAAAGAAGAGGCTCTATCGAACTGAGAATGTGTACGACATTGATTTGTAGGATCACCTACAAGAGCACCTGCTGCATCCCGAGTAGCGCAGACCCATTTTGGAAGTTGAGGAGCTGAAGGAGGAATATTTTTCAGAAGTAGAAGGGATAGAGAGAGGTGACACATCCGTCGAACTGGCTTGTAGGCTGATATATTTTCAACAAACTTTACATCTCTTCTAATGATAACATTTTTGGATTTAGGTTGAAGAAGTCTATATCCTTTGACATCTTCAGAATATCCAACAAAAATACATTTTTCACTCTTAGGTTCTAAGGCTTTATGTTTCTCATTTGGATTATGGGCCCATGCTTCACTTCCAAAAACACGAAAGTGACTTACATCTGGTTTATTGAGCTCCATGCTTCTTCTGGAGAGATTTTCTTTAAAACCTTAGTAGGAGTGCAATTTTCTATGTAATTTGCACAATTAATTGCTTTTGCCCAAAAATTAAGACTAAATCCTTTAGATTGAAGCATACAATTAGCCATTTCCTTTAAGGTGCGATTCTTCCTTTCAGCTACACCATTTTGCTACAGAGTATATGGAATAGTATGTTGTAATTGAATTCCATGCTCAATGCAAAAGTTGATGAATTTGTTGTTAACATATTCTCCACCATTATCAGATCTTAGCTCAAGAATTTGATGTCCAAATTGTTTCTCAACAAAGGCCTTTGTTGGACACCTAATCCTCAATGGGTTAGTGTGGAAGCCGAATGGACAAAAGGAGTCCAAGAGACCTTGGGATGTGAATTCCAACGGTCACATAATGTACTATAAATGTATATGATTTGTCAATAAAAATTGTATTGCATGTTTTATTTTTCATATCTCTCTTGCTGTCCATGTGTGTTTAACAGCCTTAAAGGTCGAGAACATGTTAAAGACTCCACTCTTGAGTTTTAAGAAGTATACCCAAGTGCGTCTGGAGAAATCATTAATGAAAATTAAGAAATACTTGTAGCCAGAGAATGGAACAATTGGAACTAGACCACAGAAATCACTATGCACAAGCTGTAAAGGGTCTGAGGCGTGCCAAGAGGCATGTTTTTCAAAACTATCCCGATGGTGTTTTCCGAGTACACATCCGGAACAAACACCATCTTTGCAAGATACCATAGGAAGACCTGTCACCATAGTTTTTTTCATAGATTTTGAAGGGAGCGATAGTTTAAGTGACCAAATACTCACTTCATCATTACGAGCAACAAATACCGAGGGAAGAGTTGATGACTCAAAGTTGTAAAACTTATACAACCCTGTAGAATCATCAATAATGCTAGTAGCTAAAATCTATCTAGGATCTCTTAGGTCCTTAATTACAACATCATGAGGTGAAAATTCGATGGTTTTACCCTCACCATCTGGTCCAAACTTGGTTCTGACCATCACATGTAGAAAGTGCTATTCCTGAAGATGAAGTTGAAGTTGAAGAGTGCTCCAAATGGATGTTATGCTTCTTCATTGCTGCTTCCAAGGCTTCCATCTTCTTAAAGAATTTGGATTCTAAGTGGCCATCATGATTATGAAAGTTGCAATGTCTATCAGTCTTCTTCCCTTTGTTTTTAGTTGCCTTATCATTTTGTTGAGTTGATTTTTCATTTTGAGACTAAAATGGCTTAGGACCCTTATTTGGTTTAGGACCATTCTTTTTAGGATGCTGCTTCTTAGGATTCTTTGAACTTGGTTGCTATTGGGCTGCTAAGGCTTTCTTAGAAGAGTTTTCAGTATTAAGAAGACCAAGATGTAAGAGTTTTTCTTGTTCTCTTATTAAAGAATCACAAAAGGCATCAAAGAGGGGGACTTGTAGATTTGTCCTTGAGAAATAAAGGCTTATCTAGTAGAATGGAAGGTGGAAACAAACACAGAGTAGGTTGGTCCTAACTTAGTAAGAATGGAATAAATAAGGCTACCATCTTCTTTCATAACCTTAACACCTTCCAAGAGAAGTCTAAGGGTCTTGAACTTGGACAAAAAATCTTCAATGGAAGAAAAATGATTGGGGTCCAACGTAAGCAACTTATTTTCGAGTTGATGGGTTATAATTTCATTTTTAATTTCAAAAACTTTATTGAGATTTTTCATTGCTTGATCGGGGATATCAATTTCTGCGATATGGAATCTAAGGTCTGGAGAAATAGACATCCCTATCAACCCACATGTTTGATCTTGCTTATTTTCCCATTTGGCTTGCTTATCTTCATCTTGAGGTTTAGACTCTTGGCCAAGGCTATTCTATAAAAACCTTTACTTCTAAGTAAATCCATTATGTAGGATAGCCATTGGAAGTAGTTGGTGCTGTTAAGAATAACTAGGCATGGACTTTCCATTTGAAAAGACACTGAAGCTGTATATGTTGGAATTTGTAAGTCTAACCCGTTAGAAATTCTTCCTGTACTATTTGGTTTATTTCTCCTACTTGTTTAATTACTTAACAAGTTATTTACCATGTAAATACTGAAAATAAACACAAGTACAATATCAACATCTACAGATCATCAATTGAAAGAAAACAAACACACAAGTGACACTGTTATTTTTGGACCAATGTCCCCAAAAAAACCCAATGCGGGAAAACTGATGCAGCGATTCAGAGGGTTTTATTATTATGCAGTTTTCAGAATTCAACTAGGGTGCCAGAAATGGCTCACCCAACAGAGAATGCCCTCGACAGTAGTACCTCTCCTCGGAGACAGATATTTTGGCTGATTAATCACTTGATGAACAATCCCACAACAACAATTGCAACTTCCACTGCTCTGCGTAACTCTGATAGGGATTGTGTCACCCTATCCTGCTCACCAGCACCCAGTCTGCCCCACGAAATCCTCCTTGCGCTGCCTCTTAGCCCTGCGTCAGCTCTGCTAGCCTTTGCGTAGCTATTGAAGCTTCTGCATCAATCCTTAGACCCTTTGCGTCACCCACGCTGGCCTCTTCTGGCTCTGTGCAGCTCCCAGCTACCTCTGTGTAGCACCCAGCTGCCTCTGGCTCAACCTCTCCAGGCTCTGCACTCTCTCTGTTTCTAACTCTGCCTCTTTGTAATGTATTCATTGACCCTCGCTGTTGATCACTGATTCACTTTTGCTTAGAAACCCTGCTCTAGCAAAATGAATGACTGATTACTCTGGTGTCTTTTCCAACTGACCCTCAAGCCTCCTCTTATACTTTTCTTGTTGGTCCATCAACGACGGAGATTAAATCTCTAATCAACGACTAAGATTAGATTTGGCTTGATCCATGACTTTTGGAACCTTCTAACCCAGTTTTATATTAGTACCCATTAATATTTTTATTTTTCCTAAGTTTAGACTTAGGAACTCCATTAAAAATATTAATTATTTTAATATCTCCCAAACTGGTTAGAATCTGCCCAAACCTTTTCTGGGTCTTGGAGATCTCATGTGCTTTGGCCTCTCCACCAATTTTCATGGCTAGAGCACATCCGATGCTACTTCAAATCAATAGTATATGCTGAAACTAAGTGTTCCATGTTGATTTGGGGTAGCATCGGATGTGCTCTAGCCACAAAATTTGGTGGAGAGCTTGGGGCACCTGAGATCTCCAATACCCAGAAAGGGTTTGGGCAGATTCTAAACAGATCAGGAGATATTAAAATAATTAATATTTTTAATGGAGTCCCTAAGTCTAAACTTAGGGAAAATAAAATATTAATGTGTATTAATATGAATCTGTGTTAGAGTGGTCCAAAAGACACGGACCAAGCTAGATCTAATCTTAGCCATTGGTTAGGGACTTAATCTCGGCCGTTGAGATTTCAACAAGAAAAGTATAAGGGGAGGCTTGAGGGTCACTTGGAGAGCACACCAGATGATCAATCATTCTATTCTCTAGAGCGGGGTTTGCTAAGAGAGATAGAATCAGTGATCGGGAGAGCAGGGAAGGGGCATTGAGTACAGAGAAACAGAGAAGGCAAAGATTGTGCTGGGAGAGCAGCGCAACAACCAAGGAGGGTGACGCAGAGCCAGCAAGGGCTCATGCATGGCCACGCAGAGGTAGCCAAGTGCTGCGCAGAGCACCAGAGGGGCCAGCGCAGCTGATGCAGAGGCTCCCAGAGCTGACGCAGGGCCTCCTGGGGCTGACACAGGCCTAGAAAGGCTGACGCAGGGCCAACATGAGATAGAGAGGGGTTGATGCAGTCCAAATTGGGCAGACACTGGGGTTGTAGGAGCAATTTTGCGTTGAGGAGCTGTCAAAAGGGTTTTTCGGGGTTTCAACCAGGAGATTTCTCTCAAACTGTGAGGTATAGCTGTTAAGGAAATTCTCTGTTGGGTAGGCCAGTTTCGGCACCCAGATTGTACTCTGATATTGCTTAATAAGAAAACCTCAGATAGCTGCATCGGTTTTTCCACATTGGGTTTTTCTGGGGATATTGGTCCAAAAATAATGGTGTCATGCGGTGTGTTTGTTCTTGTTTCTTTTAGTTGCTGATTTGTAATATGTTGAGCATGCACTGGTGTTTATTTTTAGTATTTACATTGTAAATAACTTGTTAAAGAAAAATAACAAGTAGGTAGGAATAAATCAGAAAAAGTGCATGAAGGGTTTCTAAACTAAGTAAACTTAGAAACTTCAACATTCCAATGGAAAGATCTCGAAAAATTAGGCTGATTATAAAAAATGGCTCTGAAAACGGCTCCCAGATGAAGAAGTTATGGCTTTTTGAAGAAAAGTTGTTGAAGATGACAATGAACCATGTGAATGTTTGGAAGTTGATGATAATGTTATATTTAGAAAAAAATTCCCCCCTTTCCAAACTTAATCTAATTATCTCACTTTTAAAAAAATATTACTTTATGTGACCCACTTTAATAAATAAGTGAAAGTCACTTTTACAATGGTGCTTTATGAATTATCCACTAAATTGTAACTTAAATAAAAGATAAAAGTGACTTTAGAATTATAAGTGACTCGCTTTTTATAATGGGTGAAAACACTTTTACATAAAGTAACTTTAAAACATAAGTTACATGTGCTTTTTGAAAAAGTAACGTTACTCAACAAAAAGAAAAGACTTGAACCCAAGACCTCTATTCTCGTAAAATAACTTTAGACCAGGTGAGCTAGTTTAAAACGTTAGTAATTTTTGGAAAGGAGGCACTGAAGCTTTGGGGTGCGTGTTTACTTGAAAAACCCCTTTTGCCTACAAAACAAAAAAAACAACCACACAAACCAAATGAACAAGCAAAAGTATCCAAGCCTTGTTGCTTGAAGTTAGATTTGGCTTGAAACTAAATATTTTCCTCAATATTTCTGATTTTCTGAGATCACACTAAGGTGCAGCAGAAAAGAGCATACTGAACCGAACAAAGTTCCTTCTAAAAATTAATTACTCCAAAAGACTCGGAATGTCAGGATATCCATTTAGGATATAAATATTATATTAAATATGAATAAGAATAAGAATGATAATGAATTTCAAATGAGAATGAGAGGCTTGCTTATATATCAGACAAGTGTCTCTTCATAAAGAGTCATGTCTCATTTAGACATGCCTCTTCAACCTAATTACTAGTTAACTAATAATTATTTATGCTTATTATCATTTACATTATTTATATATTTTTTATTTGTTACATTGCCTCCTTTCTCAAAAAGCTTTGTCCTCAAAGCTTGTTGATGAAAAAGGCTTGATCTCTTTTTCGGCTTCGAATGTCTTTCTCTCTCGGGATAGCCATCCTCGTCGATACAAGTTGATATGATCTTCTTAGTGACAAACAGAATTGTCACACTGAGAAGGGATTAGACCATCCCAGATTAATCCTCTGTGGAATATTCCGATCATTGGAATTTTGTAACGACTTGTTAGCATAAGACTGGAGTGAGATTACATCACTATTCTCTGGAACATCAGTTTGTTGTTTCTGGTTTGAATGGTACCGATACGTAGCATGGTTGATTGGTCTACTCTCGTGATTCGGATGTCGATATGGAGTTTTTAGATTTTTTTATTTTTATTTTTATTTTTAATTTCTGGCGAAGATATTGTTGAATTGGTTATGGAACATTCACTTAGGATGTCCATTGTCTGAATTGCAACATCTAAGTGTATCATTTCTTCAACTGATTTGTCTTATTGAGATGTCATATTCACTGGATCGGTATTCGTTCCCTTATTTTCAACTTGGACTGTTATGACTGGAGATTCCGATGCTTCTTCTTGAGTGAATTATTCCAACTTATCTTTTAATGCTTTCTTATCATCCTTAAGCTTCTTAATTTGAGTGAGTAGACTTTGATTATGGTTTTTCAGTCATAGAAGTTCTTTGATTTCTGATTTATCAACCTTATTTTCAGTGTTTTGAATTTTAAGATTTTCATCTTTTAGATCTTTGATTTGTTCTAATAAATTTTTATTAAGGTTCTTTAAACGCAAAGTTTCCTCTTCTTGTTTCGATAAGTGCTTCATGAGTTCTTTCTTTGTGACCTTAGTCTTCTTCACTTGCGTAAGTAATCTTTCGACGTGGTCCTTGAGACGAGAAATTTCTTCGTCCTTTTCCATTATTTCTTTGTAATGTATATCCACAAGATTTTTATGTTCGCGTTCTAACACTTTCTTGCTTTGTTGAATTTTGGCTATTTTGTCATTCTCTTGATTTTTTTGCTGCAATTTCTTGGTATTGGATTATATCATTTGGTAGAAGCGATGATGGGATTTCAACTTGCAATGTGGATTCTGTTTTTTTCATTTCCTTATGTCTTGCCATTAATTCTTTCATTTTTCTTACTATTAATTGTTTATCTGCATTACTAAGTTCGACTAAGGTAAAAGTTTTGTAACAATTTGTGCAAACTACATTTTGATTTCTGAATGATTCTTGACAATTAGGGTATCCTTTTGAACAAAAAGGGCATAGTGCAAAGAAACCGTTGTTTTTAGTGGAACCATTCTCTCTTTTCTTCTCTTCTTTTTTTTTATATATAATTTTTTTAACTCTCTTTTTTATATATTCTCTTTTTTTTTGTATAATATTTTCTTAATATATAAATATATTTCCACTTTCTCTCTTATAATCTAATATATATATAATATATATAAATATATTTCAAATATTCTCTTCTTTTTCTTCTTCTTTTTTGTTCACTCTTTTAAATAAAAATTTTATATAATAATAATTTTTTTTTAATATATATAATTATAAATTATATATATTAATATAATTTTAATTTATATATATTATAAATTATAATTATATAAAATTTATATAATACTTTTTTGAGACCTGCTTTTCCTTTATATGTAACGATATAAGGCTTATATAGTAATCCTTTTTTATAATTATAATAAATATTTTTTTTCTCAGAAAATTTGGATGAGACCTTGGTACGGTCACAATGAACGATTAAAATTATTTAGATCACACATTTTTTCTCCAATGTTATCAAAATATCTTTTACTTTTAAAATACCATGGGCAATTACCATGAGTTGTCTCTAAAACCTCTGTTAATGTTCTCCACGTCAAATGTAAAACTTACCACTGGTTTCTAAAACTACGAGCAATTACTATTGGCTTCTAAAATACCATGGGCAATTACCATGGGTTGTTTCTAAAACCTCGGTTAATGTTCTCCACTTAAAAATGTAAACTTACCACTGGTTTCTAAAACCTTGGGCAATTACCATTGGTTTCTAAAACCACAGGCTTCTCCATGTAAAAGTCTTAAATATACTTGAAAAGATTCCCGCTTATCTTTATTATGCACTTTTATCAATAATGCAAAACTTTATATATATATATATTCACTTTTTTTTTGTTCGTTCAGAATATATTATTTCCTTTCCTCTTTTTTTTTATATACCCTTCTTCTTTATTCTTTATTGTTTTTTTTTAAATAGTAGCAAATGGCCAAAGACCTAAAAATGGAGAATCTCCCAATGTGTGGCGAAACGCTTCAATTATGACAGCAACTAGGTTGATAATAGGTTGATAGCCAAAGGCCTGGTGATCAGCCAAACGTGGCTCTGATACCAAATGAAGCGAACAAAGTTCCTTCTAAAGATTAATTACTCCAAAAGACTTGGAATATGAAATTATCCATTAAGGATATAAATAATATATTAAATATGTGAATAATAATAAATGAATTACAATGAGAATGAGAGGCTTGCTTATATACCAAGCAAGTGTCTCTTCATGAAGAGTCATGTCCTATTAGACATGCCTCTTCAACTTAATTACTGGCTTAACTAACTATTATTTATGATTATTATCTATTACATTATATTTATATTATTTATATATTTTATACGTTACAGTTTGAATCATTCAGTTCTTCCAAACACATCACAAATCCCAAAAGGCCCCTTAATACCTGCTATCTTTAGTCAATACCTTACTATATACCATGTTGCATCCTTGCTCATCACTTTCACAACGCATTCTGCAGCCAAAACTGTTTCTGCTACTTGTATATCTGTCCATTTCGATTTCCCTTTTTCTCACAGGTGGAAGGAACATGATTTCAAAATAACGTACTTGCAATTGCACAAAAGAAATGATTCCCCTTATTTCAAGTTTTAAAAATCTCAAATTTCCCCAATTATCGTACACCCAACCTCTAGATTGCCTTTCTGCTGTAAATCAAAGCAATCAATCTCTCATAATTATGATGAATTTCGAGATTTTCTATTAAAAAATTACTCATTCAGATTATTTTGGTTGAAGTCTTGTTTTATAAAATGTTTACTAGTAGCAGCATTTTGATGATTTAATCTTTGAAAAAAAAATAGTTGGAAATTATAGCTGAGTAATATTTTACTGCTTGAACTAGTAAACACCTATTCATCTTACAAATGGGACCTCTTTGTAGCCCTCCTTTACTTGTAAAGGATATGTTTAAAAATAAGTAAACAGAAAGACAGTAATTTGCTATTGCTAAACATTAAACTTATTTGAGCCTTTAGTAGCTTAAATGGAAAAGAACTTTATATTCATTACTTTAATCAAGTCAAGTGAAGCACTTGCATCCGACAAATGCACAATATGAATGTGAGCTCCGTCAGCAGGGCCATTAGGAATTGTATCTTTTGCCACTGTCACTAGTTCCTTTACAGCTGCCTCCTCCCTGCATATAACAAAACAATATGAGTTGAAGATACTAAAATATCAGCAAGATTCAATGAAGATGTTGATTCACTCAAAACAAAAGAAATGTGTGTCTGCCATAGTATGATGTGGCTAAACAATCTATTAATGGTGCTTGTTATAATGGATGAATCACAACATAAAGGAAATCTTGGAATACCAACATACCAAGATAGTTCATTTTAGCATTCCATTTTGATTGTACATATATACCATCAGTGAAACGTCAGTATATTGCAAGGAGAATATATAATAGATCACATCTAATTTACTAATTCGAGACCAACAAACTATGAATGGATACATCCACCAGCACACATAGCCCAAAGAACTGATTTTAAATCCAAAATTATTGAAATGAATAAACTTTGAAAGAATTTCATAATGTTTCTACGTCTTCCTGACCTGAATCCAAATCATGCCACTCTGTTTGGATTGAAATCCCAATCACTTGTTCTTTACCGAAAGGGGGATTGTTCAATAAGGACAATTAGTTTGTCAATTTATGTGAAGGTATTCAGATCAATGTTACCAAAATTCTGATAGAATCTCCAAATTGCTTGTTTTTCAACCAGTCTCTTTTTTTGGCCGAGTTTTTGTCGATTTTTTCAATTTTCTCACAATTTTTTCAATTTTCAAACCCTTGCCAATTTATTCCCAAGTCTGACTTTTGCAACATTGATGTAGATGAACATGAAACAACTTTGCTTCTATTAAGGGGATTGAATAACTTCTTGGGCCTAATTCATATTTAAGCCCTTAAAGCCCTTTGGGTATAGGAGGGACATTGGAGGGACCAATGTTGCACAAAGCGGAGATATGGAAGCATCATTTTCCAAAAATCTAGGAAGCGAAGCGTCTGCGGAAGCGTCTGCTATATATATATATATTTGCCTTTATACGCAAAACAAACATCTCAAATACCAAATTAGTTGTAGAAGACATGAAAACATGCATATTTTTGCATAAATCAAGATAGATATAGCATCCATTGTACATTAATGATTAATTATTCGAGCATCAACCATTTAGATGCATCAACCATCTAGAATCTAGATTCTTCTCCTTGTCTAGCCTTTGCCTCTACCTCGATTGTCTAGGGATATTAGTCAACATTGCCCAGTTTTGATCAAACTACCTAATTCAAGACTTAAAATATGGTAGAAAAAGCTTAACATGCTTGATCAATGATTTTGACTTGATTGAAAGGTAATTTTTTGCTAAGAGCATGACAAAGGAGTTCAACAATTAACACCACCAACACTAGGGTACATATAGGGCTTGGTGCTCTTGATTAAATGCTAATCGCATACCTTCATACTTGATATAATCTAATGAAATGCCACAATCCCATGGATCCTGAATTCTTGAAAACTGTTGAGTCTGCTGAATTTTGAATAGGATATGAAATTCTATTTTCTGCATATGAAGTCCAACGAGGCTGGAACCACTCTCAAACATCCTGAGTCATTTCATGGTAATGTTGTTAAAAATTGAAGTAAAAGGATGAAAATGAAAAATAAAGGAGAATGTCACATTTACTTCAAGAATTTAACACTACCATGAGGGAGCATCTACTATATATATATATATATATATTATATATATATATATATATTAATATTGCCTTCATTCCTCACCCTAACCCAAGGTGGACCCACCCCCAACAAGCAAACTCACCAAAAAATTAAAAGAAATAAAAATAAAATCGATTTTTTTAGGCCGCGTGGCGCTTTTTCCGAAAGCGTGTACAGAACCGTACGAGAACCGTATGATTCACCCTCCGAAGCGTCGCGCCTCGTATGGCCGAAGCGTCATACGAAGCGTGCTTCGGAGATTCGGAAGCACGCTTCGGAGGGATGCTTCCAGAATTTCCAGGAAGCGTCTAAAACAAGGGGAACCGCGTTTCCATCAGGAACGCTTCCTGTATGAATCCATACGGGACGCGCTTCGGGCCTTAGATCCGAGGGGGGCATTTCCTGCAACATTGGGAGGGACACTACTTGGAAAGCCCTGATTGAGATAGCGTAGTTATAGCTTCCCATGAGTCATAATTAACACCTTCCATCTTACATTAACAGCCCATGTCTCACTTCCATCCTTCGGGTTCAACTTGTCAGTGGTTATTTGGGATTTGGCATTCATATGTCCACATACTTGGGTAGGGCCCAGATACTTTGCACTAGGAGGTTGACGCAGCTAAAAGAAACAGAAAAAGCATATCATGGCCACAGCAAAATAAAGGACAGAAAAATAAAAATGCAAAAGATAGTCAGGGACATAAAGATTAGCATGTGGACAAAAGCCTAACATGAGCTCTACCTCACTCATATGGCCATCACCAGGTCTGAGCACTTAGTGCTCCATTACATCACACAAAAGGAACCGTTACATGTCCCAACCTTGATGAGCGATAAACTGACTCATCTTAAAGGGGTGGTACAACTACTACATCATACAAAGCAAGCCTTAATCCCTGAGCTATAAGAAATAATACAAAGAAAATTCAAGTAAAAGGTGCACAAGGGGAATGGAAAAACAAAGGCCGAGTCAGTAACTCATGCATCCATGAATGCTTCCTCCTCACGTCTATATACTCAAGATTAGTCCCTTTGACCATGGCACTTGGCCATGAAGTCTTATCCCCTTTATTACCATCACTGTTATTCACTAACACCTCTCAATTGAAGGGTAGACCAAGGAAATGTTACTTCCCCTTTGGGGTTCGAAACACCTAATAGCATTGATTTTTAGCCACCCCTACTAAAGGAGAAAACCTCATTGCGAGATCAAAGACCTGATTTTGGAAAGGGATCCTTTTTTGAAATATTAAATTGCCCTTAACATTCAAGTTTGGTTCACTTAGCTGCATTAATGATCTTGGTCCCCAATGACTGGTTTCTTTAACTATAATCCATGTCGTTCTTTCCAGGTGGTCTAGCAACCCAAGTCTTAGGCATCTTCTTCCACAGGTACCCAAGCCCTCCAGAGAAATATTGACACAAACAAGTGAATTGTTGAGACTCTTGTGCCTACTAGCAACATCAATGGATGACAGATGTCCCAGAGCACCTTCAGCACCCAGGACATTGGATGATCGCATTCCAAATTTGATGATTCTTCAGGATGCCACAACCTGACCCAGCATGCCCCCAGGCTGACCTTGACAAAACTTGATGGGCAATTAAACTAACTCAGAGCCCGAATGAGGATGGTCTCACCATGAGACACTAGTGAGGGCCTGTTCTACCAAAGAAATCCTCAACATTGGAGCTGAGGAGGCCACTTTAGCAGTGGGAGACCATTGGAGACCACTTTATGGTGCTCCAACTGGATCTTGGGACCCCACAGGAGACAATGAAGTGAATTTGAGGGCCAACCCTCAAATCATGGACTTTGACATGCTTCTACACCACCTTGGACACCTCATCACCCTTGGACATGACATTTGGAGCACTTGCATTGGATGACATCAGCGTTAGAGAGCTTACGACTCACAAGTGTGGACTAATGAGGGCATATTTTCATAAAGCTAATGGGTTGGCTTGTAACCCAAGTACTTTTAGTCATCAAACTTATTTTTAGGGGATTTGTAGGCTAATTAGTAGTCCTAATCCTCATATAAATAGAGCGAAATGCAACATGATATATCAAAATTACCAGACCAAGTGGACCAAATTTAACTCTCACAAAGAGTAACCAAAAATGAATTGGAAGTGATGATGAATGTTAAGATCGATGGTTTAAAAGGGAACATGGATGGTTTAGAATCAAAAATAAAAAGAGAAATGGAAGGTTTGAAGGAAGGTTTGACAAATTTGTTGCAAGAAATGTTTCCTAGTGGTGGCAAGGTACTGCATGAAACTCATGAGGAAAACAAAAGGAATGTTAATCATGATTTTAGAGACTCTAACTTTGCATTGAAGACTAACCACATTCCAAAGATCGGTCTGGTAACTTGGATAGTACACATGGAGCAATTCTTTGACCTACATGATGTGTCCAACACACAAAAGGTACGCATTGCATCTTTATACTTAGAACAAAATTAGTTTGTGTGGTATCGATGGCTTTGTTCTCATAAATCAATTGTCACTTAAACAATTTTTGTGGAAGAATTGGTGGCACATTATGAGGATACAAAGAGCGATACCTTCTCTAGCCAATTGATAAATCTCAAACAAAAGGGTTCAATGGCAGAGCATATTGAGGACTTCCAAAGATTGAATATAAAGGTAAATGATATTCCAGAGGAGCATAGGGTTGATGTTTTCATATGGACTTTAAAGGATAACATATAACATGAGGTTTGCCTTTCGGCCCCTGATTCATTGGGTAAGGCATTTAGGGTAACAATAAAAGCTGAAAGCAAAATTATGGAAACAAGGAAGTCTACCACTCAACTCTAAAGATGGAAGTGTTGCTACTACTAGCCTTCCACAACCTACAAGGTTGACACCACAATAATTGGAGGGAAAAAGAGCAAAAGCGCTTTATTACAGTTGTGATAGCAAATACACCAAAGGTCATAAGTGCGCTGAGAAGAAACTATTTTACATAGATTTCGTAAAGGAGGAAGAAGAGGCACAAGAAGCATCAAAAGAAGAGGATATACACCAGGAACCAACCCCCAAAAAAGAAGAAATTAATTTGACAATATCTTGTAATACATTGGCAGGAATTACCACACCTCAAACTCTCAAGATAGAAGGATATATCAAGAAGAAAAAGGTAAAGCATTGATTGATTAGGGTAGTACACATAATTTTATTCATTGTAAGATAGCCAAGGAATTGAATTGTTATCTATATCTAGCACCAGAGTGTCAAGTGATGGTTGCAAATGCAAAAACTATAAATTGCTCTGAAAAGTGCCATAATATCAAGCTAAAGAAGGGAGAAGTCCAATGCTTTCCATTCCAATGGGTGGTGTTGATATTATACTAGGAGTCCAATGGTTACAATCTTTGGGGACGATAGCTTTTAATTTTCAAGAACTTTTCTTGAAATTTTTTTGGGAAGGAGAGGAAATTGAATTAAGGGGTATAACAGGGAAACCTAGGAAGATAATCAACTTCAATGGCATGACAAAGCTTTTGAAGAAGGAACAACGAGGGGTGATTGCACAATTATGTTCATTAGATATTCAAACATGTAAGTCATCCATTTCTCTAGATCCCCAAAAAGTCTTGGACAATCAATCCAAGGTGTTTGAGACTCCCAAAGGCCTCCCACAAATTCGTGATTATGATCATGTTATTCACTTGATTCCAAGAAGTGTTCCTGACGAATATCCCTATGCCCAAAAGAGTGAAATTGAACATATGGTTGCAGAAATGCTAGAGGAAGGTATAATTCAACCTACTCAAAGTTCTTTCTTTGCTCCAGTAGTATTGGTTGTGCAAGAAGGATGGATCATGGCGTATATGTCCGGATTATAGAGAGCTCAACAAGCTCACTATTAAAGATAAATTTTCCAATCCTGTCATTAATGAATTGTTAGATGAATTACATGGAGCAATTTACTTCAACAAGATGGATCTTCGATCAGGATATCATCAAATTAGAATGAAGACTGAAGGCATTTCGAAAATTGTGATATTGCTAAGGGGAAATATCAATTTTGCCAATTTTCTCTTATTTTGCATTTGCACTTAGGAAGAGTGGGTCATGGGGCCCCACTTGAGTTTTGAGGCTAAGGAAAGGCCCAAACATTAGACAAAAAGGAAGAAAATCGAATTGTTGGTGGAAGGTGGGGACCAATCATGGTCAAATACGGCCCCCCCTAAGAAATACGCACTCCTTGGAGGGAAAACGATAGAAAGTTCGATGGTTGGGCCCACATGGGAAAATGGGAGGCACATTGACAAAAGATGAGGAGGCACTCATTTTTGGGCTTCTTGATCATTTGAGCATTCACCTTGACGAGCACACTTGAGTTGGAGGCGAAGTCTGCATGTGCTATTGAGCACAAGAGATTTTCAGGCGAGAAGCTCACCCCTTGCTTCGATGGCTTCGAGTGCCAAGCCTAAGAGGGAATTCCATCAGTTTCAAATCGATCCAGGGGCATATCAACATGTTCTTGGAGCAGCTTCAGTAGAGACTGCGTGGGTCTGTGCAGTCCCTTTCCTTTCCACACATGGGACACAAGGAGGAGGCCGAATTTGGGGCTGACATTGTGGGAGCAGCCCGATAGAGAGTTTTGTTGAGTTTCTCGACCATTTTGGGAGCATTTGGCAGCCTTATTTACAGGTGGGTCGAAATACAGAGCGGCTGGAGGAGCTAGGGGACATTGGGCCAAGATTCCAAGGTCAACATTTCGCCAATTCCTTAGTGGGTTATTGGTGGAGATCCTAGGGTTAATTTCTCGAAATTTTCTGAGCACCAGAGGAGGCCCTAGCAGCCATTGTTTGCAGCCAGCAGTGCAGTTTTCACTGAGACAATGCAGAGCTTGTTGGGGACAACTACATTGCATGTTAGAACAGCTAATTTCATCACTTGGGCATTGTTAGCTTGCCTTGGGCAAGCCCATGTGCATGCTTTCTGATCTTATCTTTGTACCCATAATTTATATCAATAAAATGACTCATCTCAGTGCAGTTTATGGAAATTTCTAGGTGTTTAATGTGCTGTAAATTTTTATGTGTGTTTTTGCTATGTTTACTTCGTTTATCATTGTAAATTTCCTCTAGGAATATTATAGTGGTATCAGAGCTTGTTAATTTTAGGTATGTTCTATGCTAAGAGAAAATTTACTTCAATTTTCCATATTAGCTCAATATCAATTCCAGATTAGCAATCACATTTAGCATGATAGTAAAATGCAAATAGGACATAAACATAAATCGCAGAAGACAAACCAAGACAAGAGGATCGAAGATGTGGCGCTAGCCAGGGACAAACCCCAATGCGGGGAAACCCTTGATCAATTCTTCTTAAGTTCTTCAATAGTTCAGCAAAGAGAGAGAGAGATAGTACATATACATCAGAAGTCAACATTTTGACTTGGCAAAATAAGAACAGAGATCTTCACTAAGAAGATTACACATGAGGTAGTTGATTAGAACTTAGATGAGGGCAAACTACTTCAAGTGATCCTCCAAGGTGATACCATGTTGCACCCATCACAAAGTTGTTGTTCCCATCACTGAGGTGCACCCATCACTGCTATGTTGCATCTCATCATGTTGCACCAATCATCACTGCACTGCACCCATCATGCTGCACTTCCTCATCACTATGCTGCATCTCAACATGTTGCACTAATCATCACTATGTTGTGCAAAACTTTTAAGAACCCGACGTTTCGGGCCATACCCGTACTCGAAACTCCGAAACTTGGCCAAAACTCGACCATCATGTAATCGAGTACGAGAGTTAATATAAGCTTGTTTTTCCTTCTAAATTGTCATCTATGGGTCTTATTCCCTTTTTTCTTGCAAGATAATGTGTTATTCACTTATTTATTTATATATATATTTTTATATATACATATATGACATTTCAGCTGACGTTTCAGCCGACGTTTCCATTTTTGGGAGGTGACGTTTCTAAACGTACCCGTTTCGGAAACTTTGAAATGTTTCAGCGTTTTGTGCAACTTAGGCTACACCACTGTCACTGTGCACTATGTTGCACCATTCATCATGCTGCACCACTACCACTATGCACTATCCTGCACCATTCATCAAGCTGCACCACTGTCATTGTGCACTATGTTGCACCATTCATCATGCTGCACTATTTTGCACCACTGTCACTGTGCACTATGCTGCACCATTCATCATGCTACACTATGTTGCACCATTGTCATTGTGTTGCACTTCATTATATTATGTTGCACCCGATATACTGCATCTCATATGCTGCAACTATTTATACTCAATGCATACCAACCTTAGTTGCTTGTTATGGCTTATAGCTTAGCAGAGCAGCTAGGCTATAGTTGCAGACTCCTTCAATAGGTCCATGCAAACAGTTTTTCCCTCAGTCCTCTAATATAAATATAGTTGCTCCCAAACATGCCTAAATCATGCCTTAGAACAATAGTGTTTAACACTGCTGCTAGGCTTCCTTTTGTGATTTCACCTAGTCACCGATCTACTCCTAGTGCATCTCCATACATGTGATAAGGCTTCTCCTATGACTGCGTAGGAAGGTCTTCTTGATGTGATGATCATCCTTCATTAGGACAACATATATCCTTTCTTTTGGATAGCGTCCAAATGTGTGAGCTACAACTAGGGCAACGTATATAGGCTTCTCAAAGTGCCTTGACAGAGTCTAAAATTCCCTTTAGAATTGCGGCTTAGAACAGTAGATTAATGTCACTTGCTAATCCTATGTTTAGGGCTAAGATTTGTCCTTCATGACAACATTCAAGTTACCCTTCATGACTTTGTATTAGACTTCTTCATAGGCTACATTAGGGCTTCTTCATAGGGTAGCATTAGGGCTTCTTTGCGGTTGAGATAAGGGTTGTCCTCCATGACAGCGTTAAGCTTATTTATGGCAGCATAGAGCCTTCTTTATGGCATCGTTTAAACTTCTCCATGACAGCGTAGAGCTAGGGCATCTTCTTCTTAGCGCAACGCTTAGAATCTCTCCTCCCACCAAAACCCAAAGACAAGTAGAGAGGAAGAGATAACAAGAGGTGTGTCAAAAATGACTTGCAAGGCACCTCTACTTATACTAAAACATGGAGGACAAGTGGGGGCAATTTGGTTGTTGGCCGACCTTGAAGAATTTTCCCATAACACAAAAAAATTCATATCTCCATGAATACATGTCAGAATCGGATGATATTTAGATCAATCCTACACCTCTCGATGAGAGGAATCCAAGAAAAATAGCAGCTACCATGAATAAGTAAACCCACATGGAGTTTGGCCCTAGTTGCCAATTTTAACAAAGCTCATAATCTTGGCTCAGCCTGTGGGAGCAGCGTCGGTCTATGACACAAGAAGACCAACAGAACGTGATTTACCAGAGGCAGAGCTACAAGAGCAAAGAGAGGCAGTTACAAATTACCCCAGATCCAGTGATAGTTCAACTGAAGGTTGAAAGGCCAAACATGGGGGATAATGAGGGAGACAAAAGGAGTAAAGAGGAGGAGTTTTCCCAACGCCTTCTCAAGGTTGTTAAGGATTTGTCTAAGGGTATTGAGGAGCTGAGGCAGCAAACTTGTAGCAACAACAAGGGCAAAGGGATTCAAGGGGAATTCCAATTTGGAGAGGGCTTCAGTCGCAACAAGATTCATGGCCCCAACGCACCCCTCATTCCTAGTACACCACCCAAGTCCACTACTCCCGCATTTCTAGCATCTGATGCAAGAGGGTCGCAAGGGTGAGAGGAGATGCCCATGGGGGCTATTTTGTGGAGTATCAGTCCTATGGGCCCGACTTTAGAGAGGCCATTACCTTCAAAAACTTTTGTTAGTTGAAGGATAACAACAGGGGAAAGGGGCAAGGCGGAGGAAGCTACACACATGGTACCGATTTGCAGCACACCATGGGGAGATTGTTCCTCCTAACTTTTGATGGTTCGTCCAAGAGCTCAGTAAAAGCATGGGTTGAGGAGTTAGATCTCTACTTCCAACTCAACCAGATGATGGAGGAGGAGGCAATTAAGATTTCCACATTGCATTTAGAGGAAGAAGCCCATCACTGGTGGTTCCATGGGCTAACTATGAGGGAGCATGCATGTTGAAGAAAGTGTAACTAGGTTTTGTCTTCATAATGATACATTCCAATGTAAATGATGTAAACTGTATCTGGTAAAATATTTTCTGAATTTGAGTCATGGGTTTCATGCTCAAAATGTATTTGTTTTAGAAGTAGCTTTCATTATGAGCTCTTGGCTAGGTGATAAGTTTGTGTCATTGATGTAAATATTTACACTTGAAAATGTATAATGTATGACTCCAAGAGCAAGGGCAGAATCATGTGAAAAGACTCCTCCAAAGTTTAAGAACAATGGCTAGTAAAAGTCTCCTCCAAGTGAAGATAAAAGAGGCAATATATTTTCGGCCTAAATATATATATATCCATTCATGTCGTCTATATATCATTATGTAAGTCAGCCTAAATTCAAGACATGTCGGCTCAATGAGCGGCATTAAGAAGACTATAAATATGGGTCTCTCCAATCAATGCGAAGAAGATTGCCTTTGGGTGTGCGGTAAAGGAGAAGATCAAAGAGCCGCAAAGAATCTTGTTCTGTCATGCATAACCATAGGAAGCTCTTCCACATGTGCAAGGCTAGAGCATCATTCTATCTACCCTCATTATCAAGGAAAATATTCGGTCTTGGGTCTATTCGAAGGGCAGATCTGTGCGAAGAAGGTTGACTAGTGGAGCGAAGGTTTAGAAGGGCTAGAAGAGCCCTAAATCTCCCACATGTGCGAAGGTACAGGTCATCATTAGGGTTGTGTTACAGTCCTATGTCATCTTCATGATTAGAGTTGATTTGAGGCCAAAAGAATTCAGTTGTGGGCCTAGAAGGAAGCTCCTAGCGTAGCGAAGCAAGGAGGAAGTTACTAGACCAAGCAGCTAACTCACACGTGGAAAGATAGAGACATCTTCAAATCTGCTGTAAGGGTTATTGATCAGTCCATATCTATGAAGCAAATCACCTTGTTTCATGTCTAGCATTGAGAACAACAACTGGGCAAGTGTACCACATTGGACAAGTGGAAGGAGGAAGGAACAAGGAACTTGACCCACAAATTGCAGATCTGATCCATGATGTTGCAAATCAAAGGACAGCAGTAATAGAAGATTCTAGCCTTGATCTTGGAGTCAAGTTGGTCAAAGGGTCTTTGTACTGGTCTTGGAAATTTTGTCAAGTGAAGATTCTATAAGAAGAATTACCGTGGGTTTTCCTCTCAAGTTTGGAGAGGATTTTGCCCTGGCTATTGCCTATCTCTTATGTTACGGTTCTTTTGTTTGATGTTAGCGGGTTGATGAAGTTAACACTCATACATATATGAAAATTCTTGTTTGAATAAGGAGAAGATAAAAATGCTTCACAAGAAGTTATCTAAGAAAGAGAAATCATTAATATATCAAGCCTTTAGATTTCTCAACAATGCGGGGGTTACAACCTACGAGGATTTCACTAGGAGGGTGTTGGAGCAATTTGAGAGGAGAGACTTAGAGGAGCATTTTGGGGAGTTGACAAGGCTCAAGCAGATAGGGAATGTTGAGGACTACATCTCCAAGTTTCTGAGGTTGTCAGTGATGATGCCTGACCTATCAGAGGCCAAGAGGGTTTTCATGTTCGTAAAGCGGCTAGCAAAGCCACTGAGGGGATTGGTGAAGTCCAACAGGCCCACCACCTTGCAGGACGTAGCTGGGAGAGCGCAAGACTTGCAAGATGCTCTATCCAGGACCAGAGCACCAGTACCAACTATAAAGGGGTTCCAACATAGGGGGAGAGAAACTAGGGCTCCACCACCAAGAGCCAACGAGGGGCAAGGAAATGGATGAGGAAACCCAAAAAGTTCCTCGGAGGAGGAAACTATGCTTCACTTGTCAAGAACAGGGGGCACCAGGGCATAGATGCACAGCAGGCAAGGCCCACTACATTGAGGTATACTCTAACAGTGACAAGGAAGACGATATAGAGTTGGAGACAGGTGGAGATGACAGCGTGGCACACATGGAGAGGGGTCCACCACCACCACCGCCACCAGGGCGATCCCCTTTCGCACTAGCAGGAGGGGTCCTTGCGTCCTTACGTGGTACCTAATTTTTTGACATTAAGGATCAAAGGCACAGTGCAGGGGCAACGTGTCTTAGTTTTGGTAGACAGTGGGGCCACCCACAACTTCATTGATGCACAGATGGTGTAGAGGAGAGGGATCACGACCGAGGAGTTTGAGGGGTTCTCAGTCCTTGTGTTGAGGGACAGGACCATGCAATGTATATCATATGTTCTTGCTTTGGCGATGACTATGGGGAACTATTTAGTCACGGATCATTTCTTCATGGTGGATGTACCAAACACCAATATGGCGATAGGTGTCCAGTGGCTCTATTCTCTTGGTCGGGTCACTACTGAATGGACGAAGTTTGGGATGGAATTTAAAGGGCCAGATGGGAACTTGGTTGTCCTTAGGGGCATGCACTCCTACCCACCACAGACTGTTTATGCACACAAGATGGAGACTGACCTGAGGCATGGTGACATTGAATGGGCGGTGGAGTTAAGGATTTCTGAGGCTAGGGGTCAGCCCAGGCCACCACACCCTGACATACAAACCATCTTAGACAAGTACCTAGTAGTGTTTGAAGACATACCACTAGGGCAGCCACCTGACCAAGGGTTTGACCACACGATTGAGGTAGAGCCAGGGGTACAAGCCGTGATTACCACCCCATATAAACATCCCAAGGCTTACAGGGATGAGATTGAGAGGGGCCATCCATGAGTTGTTGGCACTTGGACATATTAAGCCTAGCTCTAGCCTTTTTGCTTCATCAGTTGTCCTAGTGAAGAAGGAGGATGGGACATTAAGCATGTGAATAGATTACCTGGCCCTCAATAAGAAGACCCTAAAGAACGCTACCCCATCCCATGCATAGATGAGCTGATGGACGAGATGAGAGGGGCTAAGTTCTTCTTCAAGATCAACTTGCGTTCAGGTACCACCAGATCAGAGTGAGGGATCAGGACATCCCTAAGACAACTTTTAGATGTCATTATGGGCACTTCGAGTTCTAGGTTATGCCCTTTGGGCTAACCAACGCACCTACCACTTTCCAATCCTGCATGAACCACATGTTGTGGGCATTTGCGGAAATTCGTGTTAGTCTTCTTCGATGATATTTTGATCTATAGACGGACCTAGGAGGAGCACTTGCAGCACTTGGAGACGGTGTTGCGTATTTTGGAGAAGCAATTGTTGTAAGCCAAGTTGTCCAAGTGTGAGTTTGGATTGACAAAGATGCTCTATTTCGAACATATCATTGGGAAGGATGGCGTGAGAGTACATGACGAGAAAATCAAGGCCATCTGGGACTAGCCAATGCCCCGGAATGTGACAGAGTTGAGGGGTTTCATGGGTATTTGTACCTACTACAGGAAGTTCGTAAAGGGCTTCTCTCAGTGTAATATTCCTAATTAGCCATGGCTAATTGGAATATTCGATTTTGCTCAATTTGCCTTCTATAGTTATTTATATTAAAAAGGTGAGGAAAGGGGAGACATAACTCACTTTTAGAATTAAGTCTCTCCTTAGTAGCACAACATTGTAACTTAAAGGGGAAACCAAGGGCGGCCAAAGAACCACGTAGAGGAGGGGCCCACGCAGACACTTGGAGGGACTGCGCAAATGGAGAGGAACACGTGGCAAGAGAAGGAGCTACATAGGAGGAGGTGAGCCTTGGGGATGAGAGAGGCCAATGCTATAAAGGAGAGAGGAGCCTCCTCATTTTGGTCATTCGACTATGAGAATTTGAGCAAGTTACTTCGACTTGGAGCACGCTGGCTGTTTAGCCTGTCTGTAGCACTGTTTAGTGCACTGATTGTCTCTGTTCAGAGATCTCGCCCTTAGCCTAAGGGGAAGGATATAAGGATTCCACCTCCAAAGGGAAATCCAGGACGAGCACAAATTGATGATGATGCCAGGAGGGAGTTGAAGAAGAAGCGGTTGTGTTTTACCTATCAGGAGTCGTGGGCACCAAGACACAGGTGTGCTGCTGGCAAGGCACACTTTATTGAGGTCTTCTCCGAGAGCAGCGGGGAAGGAGATGAGGAGGATGATGTGGAGGCAGGAGATAGTCATGTCGTGCAGGGTCCTTTGCCACCTCCACCACCAGCAGCAGGTGGTGCAGCTTTTGCACCTACGGGAGGGTCCCTTGCAACATTGTGAGGAGTTCCCAAGTATTTGACGTTGCGCGTACGGGCGCAGTACATGGCCAGCGAGTATTAGTTTTGGTTGACAATGGAGCCACCCACAACTTCATCGATGCACAGATGGTTGAGTGGAGAGGTATACCGACAGAGAACTTCGATGGATTTTCAGTTCCTGTCGCAGGAGATCAGACCATGGTGTGTGCTCGTTATGTTCCAGAGTTATCAGTAACGATGGGCACCTACACACTGACTGACCACTTCTTCGTGGTCAATATTCCGGACACCAACATAGTACTGGGTGTTCAATGGCTTATCACTCTAGGGAAGGTCATGACAGATTGGAAAGCCCTAGAGATGGAGTGGGATGATGAGAAGACAGGGAGGCATGAGAAGATACGGGGACAACACACATACCCGCCTCAGAGTGTTTCGGCTCATCGGATGGAGGCAGTCTTCTAGAAGGGAGACATAGAATGGGCAGTGGAGCTGCGTGCATCAGAGGCAAGGACCACAGGACAGACAGTGCACCCAGAGATACAGTCCATCCTTGACCGGTATGCCATAGTATTTGGGGAGATTCCGTCGGGACAGCAACCGGACCGGGGGTTTGAGCACACCATCGAGCTTGAGCAGGGCATACAGGCAGTGATTACTACCCCTTATAGGCATCCCAAGGCCTATCGAGATGAGATTGAGCAGGCCATTCAGGACTTGCTGGCTCTTGGGCACATTCGACCAAGCACGAGCCCTTTTGCTTCTTTCGTGGTGTTGGTGAAGAAGGACGGTACATTGAGGATGTGCATTGACTACAGGGCCCTGAACAAGAAAACACTAAAGAACAGGTACCCCATACCCAAGATCAATGAGTTGATGGATGAGCTGAGAGGAGCACGGTTCTTCTCAAAGATTGATTTGAGATCTGGGTACCATCAGATTCGCGTGAGGGAACAGGACATTCCCAAGACCGCCTTCAGGTGTCACTATGGGCACTTTGGGTTTTTGGTGCCCTTTGGGCTAACCAACGCCCCCGCTACATTCCAGTCTTGCATGAATCACATCTTCCGCAGTCATTTAAGGAAGTTTGTGTTGGTGTTCTTTGATGATATCCTCATTTACAACACAACTTGGGAGGAGCATTTCCAGTATATTGAGACAGTATTACGCATCTTGGAGGAGCAGCAGTTCTATGCCAAGCTCTCCAAGTGTGAGTTTGGGTTGACAGAGATGTTATACTTGGGACACATCATAGGGGTGGACAGAGTGAGGGTCCATGAGGAGAAGATCAGGGCCATCAGAGATTGGGCGGAGCTGAGGAACGAGACAGAACTTTGAGGATTCATTGACATTTGCACCTACTACCAGAAGTTCATCAAGAGTTTCTCACAGCTTGCTGCACCCCTAACGGATTTGACGATGAAGGGGGCATTCAATTGGTCGGATACAGCGCAGCGAGCCTTTGATAGGCTCAAGGAGGCTATGAGCAACTGCCCAGTGCTTGCATTGCCAGATTTTTCGCAGCCATTTGTTTTGGAGTGTGATGCGTCGGGAAAGGGGATCGGCACAGTATTGATGCAGGGAGGTCACCCTATAGCCTTTGAGAGCCGGGAGCTCCTTCTGCACGAGAGGTTGTATTCTATATAAGACAAGGAGATGCTGGCCATCATGCATGCATTGGCCAAATTCCGGCAGTATCTAGTGGATAACAGGTTAAGGGTGAGGACTGATCACAACAGCCTCAGGTTCTTTTTGGAGCAGAAGCAGCGACAGGAGAGGCAGCAGAAGTGGATCAGTAAGATCCAAGCATATGACTTTGACATTGAGTATGTCAAGGGTAAGAAGAACGTGGTAGCAGATGCCCTTTCACGTAGAATAGCCACGTTGTCTCTTATGAGCTTGGACACAGACTAGAGGGCTCGACTCTTAGTTGAGTACTCCAAGGACAGATTTGCATGTGAGGTTCTGGATGGGCAGGTGGCGGATGACAAGTACAGGGTGGTCGATGAGATCATCTACTACAGGGACCGGATCTTCTTGACTAAGGGATCTCAGCTCAAGAAGAAGATACTTCAGGCATCACATGATTCACCATTAGTCGGCCATCAGGGGTTTACCAAAACCTACAGGGCCATTAGAGAGAGGTTCTCATGGAAGGGCCTCAAGGAGGACATACTACAGCATGTCCGAGAGTGCGATGTTTGCCAGAGGAACAAGGGGGAGATGAACCATCCCGCAGGATTATTGCAGCCTCTTCCCATTCCGGAGGGGAAATGGGAGTATATTTCAATGGACTTCATCACAGGGTTGCCCATGGTACAAGGCAAGGGTTGCATCTTTGTCATCGTTGATCGACTAACAAAGTACTCACACTTTTTCGCTATATTCGCACATTACACAGCAACACAAGTGGCCGAGCTGTTCTTCAGAGAGATCTTTAGGTTACATGGTCTTCCCAAGACCATCACCAGTGACAGGGATAGCCGTTTCATGGGCGGATTTTGGCAAGAGATTTTTCGGTTGGTGGGGACGGAGTTAACATCGAGTACTAGTTATCACCCACAGATGGACGGGCAGACTAAGATAGTTAACAAGGGGCTGGAGGGCTACTTGCATAACTATGTCAGTGGACAGCAACGAGCATGGCTGAAGCGGCTGCATCTGGGGGAGTACTGCTACAACACTACACATCACATGTCCATTGGTATGTCACCATTCTATGCTTTATATGGATATCATCCTTTATCTTTTGCTGACGTGATGTTTGGTGCTAGCTAGGCTCCAAGAGCCAAGATTTGGATCCAAGAGAGTCAGGATATTCTCCGAGCTCTCAAGGATAATATGGCTACAACGTAGAACCAGCAAAAGCTATATGTTGACAGGGGTCGGGTGGAGAGACAGTTTGAGGTAGGGGACTTGGTCTACCTACGATTACAGCCATACCGACAGTCGTCACTGAAGCAGAAGGGGGCTGAGAAGCTCAAGGCTCGCTTTTATGGGCCATACAGGGTGATACGCAGGATTGGATAGGTTGCGTATGAGTTGGAGCTGCCCCAAGGCAGCAAGATTCATAACGTCTTTCATGTATCATGCCTGAAGAAGGCATTGGGGCAACATGTTACAGTGACAGATGAGCTACCACCCATGGATGATGAGGGGCATTTGGTGTTGCAGCGAGAGGCTATTATTGATACCAGGGAGAGGCAGCTACGGAATAGGACAATCCGAGAATTCTTGGTGAGCTGGAAGAATCTGCCGGATGAAGATGCCACTTGGGAGAGTGAGAAAATTTTGCAGCATCCATCACTTCAGTTGCTTGAGGACAAGCAACATTTTGCCGGGGGAGACTGTAATATTCCTAATTAGCCATGGCTAATTGCAATATTTGATTTTGCTCAATTTTGCCTTCTATAGTTATTTATAATTAAAAAGGTGAGGAAAGGGGACTCACTTTTAGAATAAAGTCTCTCCCTAGTAGCACAACGTTGTAACTTAAAGGGGAAACCAAGAGGGGCCAAAGAACCACGTAGAGGAGGGGCCCACGCAAACACTTGGAGGGACTGCGCAGATGGAGAGGAACACGTGGCAAGAGAAGAAGCTACATTGGAAGAGGTGAGCCTTGGGGATAAGAGAGGCCAATGCTATAAAGGAGAGAGAAGCCTCCTCATTTTGGTCATTCGATTATGAGCATTTGAGCTAGTCATTTGGAGCATGCTGGCTGTTTAGCCTGTCTGCAGCACTGTTTAGTGCACTGAGTGTCTCCGTTCGGAGATCTCGCCCTTAGCCCCAAGGGACTTCGAGTGCCTACTCGGGCAAGGTAGTTTCAGCAATCTTTTTGCAATAGAATTGATCTTTGGCATTGAGGAGGAGCTGAGCATTGGAGGACTACGCAGTCTTGAGAGAGAGGGACGCAGTTCTTCTGGAGATAGTTCCAGATTGGGGGTTTGTGGAGGATTTGAGCTGGAAGATTGAGCAAGGGATCAGCCCTTGTATATTGGAGGATTTTGGCTGAGTTTCAGGCTGAGTTTTGGTGGGTTTATTCAGTGTCAGTGCAGAGCCTTGAGGGATTGCGTGTCTCCACAAGGGGGCAATTTTCGAGGGTCGGCCATTTCAGAAAAGCTTTCTGGGTTTTTCTAGGTTTCTTGAGTAGAGTCTGATTCTAGAGTTTCAGCATTTTCTGAGGAGGGGAACAACCCCAAATCCTCATTTGATTTCTAGCAGCAGCAGTAGCACCGCAGTTCTCTAGCAGCTTGGACGCAATTCGGAGAGAGGCCATTCCTTTGCTATTCTAAGTGTATTTCTTCACTAGCCTTGTGCAAGTTGAGGTGTCATCTTTCTAATCACCTCCTGTACTCATTCTATTACTCAGTATAATAAAATGGCTTAACATTTCTCTCTGCATTTCTTAAGTATCTGCTTATATTTCATGTTTATATTATTATATGTTGCACCATTGTTATTTCCATCCAATGTTACCAGACTCAGAATCGGCAATAAATCGGCGAGGCAAAAGAGCGAAGAGTTTTAATCGGATCGGGAAAAAATCGGCAAAAAATCGTTGAATTCATTAAATAAAAATATACACATATATTGAATTAAAAAAACCATTTTTCATTAATATTGGGTAAAGGCATGTCCAAACAATGCATAATATCAATAGATGTCCAAAATATCACGAATAAATAAGTATCTCATATATGTTATGAGTCCACACATGATCCAAAGCACTGAGTCTTGAGTCCTTAGAAGCATATGCTTCTAAAAGTTTACAAAAAAGTTAAAAACTGCATACTAATCAGAAAAAAATCAGCAACTAAGGGTCTAAGACTCGTAAGAGTGAGAACTAGAAGTGATTCCTTCCACTCCGCTTGCTTGACTCTCAAAGTTCTCCAAGTCATGAAGGCTTAAAAGAGGAGGCTCATCTATTGAACCCAGTCTGCCGCATTTGTAGCTTGCAAATCTATCTCTTCAAGGTCGATTGGTGAATGATCCATACCTGTCATTATCATGAGACATTGAAATGTGAATTAAAATTTCACTTTGAAGTTTGAAGTTTGAAGTTTGAACTTTAAACTTTAAAGTACGAACCAGATTATGAAACCTTCAAATTCAAGCTCTCGAATCTCACCTTGTATTTGTTTGTTGCGAAGTCGTAGATTGTAATGGACAAATACAAGGTCATTCAAGCGTTTTTGTGTCAACCGGTTGCGCTTCTTAGAATGTATTTTCTCAAACATGCTCCAGTTGCGTTCACAACTTGAAACACTGCATGCTTGGTTTAAGATTCGAATGGCAAATCTCTTCAAATCTGGCGTATCACTACCAAAGTTTTGCCACCAAAGACCAAGCAAGTGGTAAGGGTTTGTGAGTAGAAGACTAGAAGTACTAAATTAGTAAATAGTAAAAACTTAAAAAGAAAAGAAAATTTAATAAAGCATTTAACATACAAAATAAAGTTTAAACAAATTTAATGAATTGA